>OMKN01066145.1:0-12576 GCA_900302345.1 Melanonus zugmayeri
GTTTTGGACCATTTGAAGTCTGTGGAGGGAGTGGGAGGTGATGCCAATGAGGAGGGAGTTACAATAGTCAAGGCGGGAGGAGATGAAGGCATGGATAAGGGATTCGGCGGCAGAGGGGGAGAGGCAGTGTCTGATTTTGGCGATGTTGCGGAGGTGGAAGTATGAGGTCTTAATGACAGAGCTGACATGGGGGACAAAGGAGAGGGTGGGGTCGAGGATGAAACCAAGGTTGCGTGCTAGGGGGGAGGGAGTGATGGTGGAATCATCAATGGTGAGTGATATGGGTCCGGTTTTTGATAATGTGGATTTGGTGCCGATGAGAAGGAGTTCAATTTTATCACTATTAAGTTTGAGGAAATTATGGGTCAGCCAGGATTGTATTGTGGAGATGCAGGTTTCAATGTGGGTGAGGGGGGGGGGGGTTCTGAGGGGATTTTGAGCTAATGTATAATTGGGTGTCGTCGGCATAACAATGAAAGTCCAGATTGAATTTGCGGATGATGTTGTTGTTTATATATAATAATATTAATAATACTATTAACAATAATAACAATATTAAAATGACTAATAATTAGAATATTAATACAAATATCATATTATATCAATCATATTTGTAGAATGTAACTTGATTTCCAATATGCAAGATATAATAGCGCAATGTCATCTTCCAGAAAGATGGCGGTGAAGGCACCTGTTGTCTTTGTACAGCAGCATTTGAACTGCATGAACCTGCGTTTCCAAGAGCACTTAAGCTAACAATAGAAGAGCAGCAGCTGTGTGCACTGTTTGGCTTTTCGGAGAAATTTAAAATAATGGTGACCGGTGTGGTTGGTTGGTTGGTTGACATCTTATGTGATGGTGGTAAATGGTGACTGCGGACTGTAAATGGACGCTCCACAGTTAGTATAAAAATTATACAGCATTCGTTTTTGGTCCCTAAAATAAATGCTTTACCCCCTTCTTTGAATTTAGATAAGATAAGATAAGATATACTTTAATGTCCCCGTAGGGAAATTTGTTCTGGACTCCGTCCTGCAGTTCCACAGAAGATAAAATCATACATGCCATCATAAAAACATCAACGTCTAACATATGGCTCCCCTACCCATACAGCTAGCACATGCACGTAAACAACATGAGAATACATCTTAGTAACACAGGGCTACCCTACACATACAAAGTGCACATAAATAACACAAGGACAATAAAGCATACAACCACACAAACAAACAATGTTTGCCTATGCATTTGTACACACACACCTACTGAGAATGGCGATACATTGTACAGCCCTCATGGCCTATGGCAACATGTAATGTCTACATTACATGTTACCATGAATTGAACCATCTAACAGCTGGGCATGGCTGCAATTCAGGGGTAAAAAAACACTTCACTGCCATACATGTCCTGCCACGACTCAAAATGTATTTCAATATTTGAAAAACTCAAAGGATCCTTCACAAATAGTTTATACAGGGGGCCGAACAGGGTGGGTTAGGGTGTTTGACTCTCAGTCAACAGGTTATGGGTTTAAACCAATGTCTTCCTGTAAGCATGCTTAAGCAAGATGTCTAATCCCTACCTGCTCATTAATGGCATACAAAATAAGCGCTAAACACTTCTAAATGCACTGCTAAATGACTAAATAGTAGTTTATGTAAAATTATTTGTGCAACAAGCAGTCCTGTTGACTGACACCAGTGCTGACACCTGTATACCAAGTGAGACACGAGGTAGCGAGGATAAACATTTGTGGAAAACATTATTCTACATCAAGGTATTTTTAACTTCTTACTTGTCCTAAACTACCACTCTCTCACTCACACACACACACACAGTGAGGGGCCGAGCTTGGGCCCACACACACATACACACACATTTGCAGAAAACGTTTTTTTAGATCAAGGCATATTTTGTATTTCTTACTTGTCCTAAACTACCACTCTCTCTCACACACACACACACTGTGAGGGGCCGTGCTTGGGCCCTCTCTGGGAAAGAAGGGTTGCTGGTTAACAAAAAAACAAGGGTTTTGATTTCCCCAAAAAACAACGCAAATCTCAAACATGAGTTATGAAAATTGGACGGCAGGGAACTCTCTGTGTGTCACTGCTCTCCATGAGGAAACCCACAACATGTGACTCCTGCCTACTCTGCTGCCGTGCTGTGGCTTGGCTTTATGCTGGCTGTAATCAAGCCAAACGGCTTCAGCTGGCCCAGGCTGCTGATGAGGGTGAGGACCCCGGATGAAGAGCTCTCCCCAGGTAGGGGTGTAGCTATCCGTGGTTCTGATCCAGGGACCTGCTGTCCGCTAGCATGGTGGTGCTGAATGTGTGTGGGTCCGTCGTATGCTAGTCTATGGCCATGTGATGTCCAATACTCACAACACACACACACACACATACATACACACACACACACACACACACACACACACACACACACTGTGTGGGTTTCCAGCAGTTGTGGTTAATTGGACTGATTGGAAGAGTCTATTAATTTTACTCATGGGGAGAAATGGAATGACCATTATGTTTAAGGATGTATATGTAATATAATTCATATAATAAATACATATTGTATTCAGAATAATAATATAGAAATATAACATTAATAATTATAACTTATTTAATTAGAAAATATAAATGTGTTTCTTTATTGCTGTTTCTGTTCCTGCCCTCCTGTGTCAGTTGATTTAACCCATTAAGTACATAGTCTCCCTCATGTCTCATTGTAAGAGGTCACGTTTGAATTTCAGTTCCTGGTCCATCTGCTGGTATGTTTTATATTCAGCCTCATTCACCCATCATTATATTATTTTATATTATTACCTTGTTTATCTCTTACCTGATTTTGTATTATTTGGCTCTTAGGTGGCTTGGTGGCTCAACGCACTAACGCGCTGTTAACCACATAGACGATGTGCCTCGTAGCGACCCAGGTTCGATTCCCACCTGCAGTCCTATGCAACATGACATTCCCTGTCTCTTTCAACCCACTTTACTGTATCTCTCCACTCTCCTGTCCATAAAGGCATAAAAAGCCCAGACAATATATTAAAAGAAATGGGCTCTTAATGTGATGGCTAGGAAAGGAGAGACTTTTGAGCGACCTTCTGAGAGCCAGAAGTGGCTTTGTATGGGACATCTTAGCTTCCCTAATAGCACTCAGCTCTTGCACTCCAGAGAGAGAGATGGAAAGATGGTAATTCATTCATGGTACTACAGTAGTCATGACCATTTGTAGATTATAATATAGACTATTTTACAATTAATCAATCTCAACATTCTCAATATTTATTTATCTTTAATAAGTAAATATAAATTCTGTCCTATGTGTCTTGCTTTTTTTTTGCGTTTTTGACTTGACCCCATATCTGTTAAAACATGTGCAACAGATATATTTCTGTACAGGGTATAATAAAGGGTGAAGTGAGTGAGAGATCGAGATGTGGAATCAAAGAGGGAGATATTTTCAAAAGGGATAAATAGATATTGTCTATATCATTCTATCTATTATCATCAACAAACACTGTGGAACTTCAGTATTAAGATGAGCAATATATATTAATGGTGCCATGAGAAGAAAGAGGGACAGATAGGACCCCGGTGTGTGATATTCTACAGCCTTGGACGCGATGAAAGCTCTGGTGAACGTAACACATTGGCTGACTGTCAGCCCCGAGACCCGCACTACACCTATGAATAATTAACAACGTTATCTGTCTTGAGTAGGCTACAGACGTCACATTTAGCATTTGCTCATTTGTCACCGCGTCAAAATCAAAGTTTTAACTTGTCAGTGGCGGATGAATGATAATTGGTGAAGTAATTCCCCCTCAGAGAGACCCGCAGAACGTGACACAAGATGTCAAAATACGCAAGGGAGCTGACACTGCGATGTGAAATGTGTGAAACTTATACGCTCAATTAAAGGACTGTGAGCATACATACTGTCGTGGGAGTGAGATGAACTCCGGAAAATACAACTCTGAAACCAAATAGGATCGGGATCTCGGTGAGGCACAGAGAGTCCCAGACAGAAAGTAGCATGTAATTGTGTAATTTTCCATTACACTACCAGTTGGCATTCATCATCTCCGTAGGTCTCTCTCTCTCTCTCTTTATATTATATATATATATATGTATATATATATATATATACTGTATATACACGTATATACATATGCCTCGATTTGCCAGTGTTAGTTTGACAGTCCTGTCCATCTTCTGGTAGGTCACACTAAACTTCACGTCCCTCTTCCTGACAGACACAAAAAACATGGCATAATTGCGCATTTGTGTTGTACTTTTGACCTGTCATTTTAACAGAACAAGAAAAAAAGGATTATAGCTTGCTTGCCCTTTAGCAGTGTAAGTACATCTCCATCTCGGTGACGGTAGTAGGAAAACTCAAAACCTTTTTTTAAAGTGAAGGAAATGTCTTAACCGGATACCCTCCTGTATATGCTGTTCTGCAAAAGCATATACAAAAGCATATACAAAAGCATATACAAAAGCATATACGAAAACATATACAGCTACTGCATACCAAGGTGTAAATACATGTGCTTTGTCGCAGGGAGGGGTTTCCAGTGACTGTAAAGGCAGCATGTAATAATAGTCTAATTAACAGTTGGTTTGTCAGATGCAAATCCACTTCAAACTATCAGCTACTATTGTTACAAAGTTACTCTGAGCCGTTCGAAGGTTTAATGATTACGATTCATAGTTTGAAATCACACACACACACACACACAAAGAAAGCGATAATGCTGTGGTGGCAGCGGGTGTGAAGGATCACTACTTCCGTGCTACTAAGTGTACGTTTACTGTGAATGTAAATTTTTCCTCCCCAGCAACTCGAGAAAGGTAAAAAGGCTTAAGGAGCTTGGCAAAGAGGAATTATATTGCCTTTGTCTTTGAAGAAGACAGAGGTACCAGTCTTTGTTAAAGAAACCATTACAGTTTTAACATCCATGGCTTTTTTAAGATAGTAGCCTATAATTTGAAAGAAAATATCTAAATTATTGAAAGCAACAAATGACACAACTGAGCATGTCTGATAGCTGATTCTCTACCTCCAATCAACTTTTACTGGGTATATGGGGATTTTTCCTGTATTCATTTAAAATGTACAATACAACTAAACAGGCCCAAATCCTCATTCAACAACAACAAAATACACACGTAAATATGCCCATGGACCATATGCAAACCTTTTTGCATAGTGTCTCTTTTAGAATCGTTTTTCCACAGGAACCATCTATAATGTATACATGTGCATCTGGACATTGTTAGATAGATCTTTTGTTTTGTGTTGACCAGGGAGGTGAAAGCAGGCATCAGTGAGGAAATGATCTTTCCTGTTGATTGGTTTTGTTGATTCTGTATGTGGTTATCATTTATTACGTTTCACACAGACGGTGTACTTCAAGCTGATGGAATTGTCTTTCCTGTTCAGTGGTTTCGTTGATCAAAGTGTGGATAGGCTTTGCTATTTAATCCCAAATGAGACATAAAAGCTCAAAGTTTAGACAAAATTACCTTTAAATGGAAAGTGGGCCTCATGCAGTCAGGTTTGATAAAGAACAACAACTATGTGTTTAGTTTATGAATAATAATAATAATAATAATAATAATAATAATACCGTTTTTTGAAGGCATTTTGAAGGCCAATGTTTTCCAGGTGAACAAAGTGTGCTAAATGATTACATTTGTGTTTAGAGTTTTGCAAAAATATGGTTTAGATGATATTTGAGTGAGAACAATGGAGAATACTCAGAGTTGACATGAGCTTCAAGTTTTCAGAATTGTGTGCATAGTTACATTTTTTGTGTGTATACAATGGAGAAAAACTGTAGTAATAATAATAATAATAATAACTTTAATTTATATAGTGCCTTTCAAGGGACCCAAGGACGCTTTACCGTGCTTCTACTCGCCCCCTGAGAACAAACAGTGGAACCGGTTCTAAACATGCGCTGCATGATGAAGCTGCTTCCCAGAATACACTACAGCCTGTGACATCACTGGAAGAGAATCTCGCTGACCACCCGCACATTGATTGCATGGTGTGGGAACCAATGATATCCACAGAGAGCAATCAGAGAAACCCCAAGAAAGACCTTTTTGAACTTTTTGTCTGGGAGTCTGGGAAAGAAACTTGAAATTCAATCACTTAGACAGTTGGCAGAGGACTTAAAAATAATTGTCGAAATCTGCAAAATATTCAGCCATGACTTTGGCACGGCCGGCACTCTCTCACTCACACACACGTTTCCACTGTTCTCATCCTGCAACAACTCAACTCTCACAAGATTTCAGAGCAAGACTTCTCTTTTAGCGAGACTTGGTTAGACACAATAACAAACAGATCGGATCAAGCGAAAGTAGGGATCCTTTCCATAATGTTGTCAAACACTCATAACAATCTGAGTCAGTGGCAAAAACAAGCAGAGGACGTACAGTGACGGGCGCAATTCCCCTAAAGGGTTACAATGCAGACATTTCACGGCTGCATTCTCGCTCAATAACGGACCAATTAAATAAATTGGTCAGTTAGACCCAAACTTATGGGAATGATTACTTAGGTAATCTACAAGGCCTCAGATCATCATCATCATCTTTATTGGCCAAGTATGTGCACACATACAAGGAATTTGACTGGGTTTTTTATTGCTCTCAATGTACTTGCACAGAATAGACATACAGCTAACAAGGACAACAAGGCTAAACAAAGGTCAACATAAACATGTAACTACTATATACAGATCAGCCCCAGTTCCGCCTCTAGACATCAGGGGGCCCTAGGCAAGATGTGGTGTAGTCAGGGGCGTGCTACCAAATTCTGGGCCCTATACACTAACAATCTCTGTGGGCCCTGTACATTGAGAACGGATTGTTGACTCAAGGGCCCCTCTCCCTGCTGGGCCCTGGGTACTCTGGTCCACCTTTCCCCCCACTAGTGTGCCCCTGGGTGTAGGTGGGGGGGGTAGGTGTATGCGCCGTGCGTACAGGATTAAGGCTGCCGGCGCAACTGGGCTTTGCGGGGCCCGATCGCGGGGGGGGGCCTACGCAATCCCGTAGTCTGCGTATAGGGCGGGCCGTACCTGCTTCCACTCCACTCCCCAGATTACATTGTCTCTCTCCCTCCCTCCATCCTTTCCCAGATAGGACAGAGGAAACTAGGGCTGTACTGAATGTAATTTTTTTACATTCAAAGAAACATCAGGATAAGTGGAATTTCAGCCAGAAGATATTAATATATAGGAATAGCCAACTAACTTATCAGAGTTAACTTGAATGCATCAGTTTTGGACAAATTTGTGCAGAGTAGGGATGCAAGGGATGCGACATACCATAAAATAATAATCCAAGGTGTTTTTTGTTTTGTTTTGTTTTTTAAATGTCCATGATAGTTTTACAATTTACACTAATTTACACATACCGAAAGTTTTCATCTGTATTTTATACAGTCCATGTGTATTACAACCATACCGGAGCTCGGCTGGTCACGCAGTTTCTGACCTTTGGTCCTGTTGTAGATTGTAATGTAATGTTATATCCATTAGGGACATTTTGAAACATGAACATGAGCAAACACAAGTATCCAGTAGAATTGAGTTTTAGTTAGGGGCTGGGTACTTTGTAATTCACAGATTGTGTATTCAGACACTGCTACCCGACGGTTTCACTTGGAAGCCCCGTCTCCTACGCAGGTAGACACCGCTAGACACATGGGACTCATACCGGTGATCATGTGTTTAGTTCACCGCGTCACATCGCTAATTCAGATCGTGAATCTGTTGAATATCCAATATCTTTCCAACTTAAAAAAAATGACGTTCGAACTGCATAAGCTGCTATTGAGATGTGATTTTTGAAATACAACACCACAGCAGCGCTATGCTGCTATATATTTCACTTTCAGTTTTAATGTCGGGACGTTCCCGGCAGGTGGTCATTATTGTAAAACTTGTCGAACGCGTGGGGACTAAACATGTCAAATGAACCTATTTTATACAGCCTCAACAACAATGCATGACTGCGCAATGGCAAAGGCTTTTGACTACTCAAATAGTAAAACAGAAAATCAATATGTGGTGGTCAATGTTGATATTGTGGTGGGCCGCCACAAATAAATCAATATATGGGAAACACTGATGGAGCGACATCAACGTTATGACTGAAGCTTCAAACTATTCGGTAACACCCTAGAGAAAGTGATAATTTGCTGGCTTCCGAATCCGCATCATCCTCAAAATGAGCCCTCTTGCCCTCCTCTCCATCACTCTTTGCACTAAGCCACAATGTGCCTTCCCCTCGACCTTTGACCCTGCCAGAGACCATAACAATCAATGGGCTCAGGGTCCGCATCGCTGTAGTGAAGTTACTTTAAGTGAAGTGAAGTGTTTATCCCAGAGGCTCCACAACACCAACCAAGAGACTATAAAGCCATGCTTTATAGTCCCCATTTCTGCTTGTATTTATAACTCATTAAAAAGGACAAGGAACACACAGCGGTAGCTGAGTGAGTTATTTTATTGTTCTTTACACACGTGGCGGCCCGTCAAAAGCGCAGAGAGTGCTGATCTTATGGATGATATCCGACGGCTTTCTGGTGAACCAGCCTCTTGGACATGGCTTCTGGCCAGTCCAAACAGATCGCCTATCTCGGCACAACCATCCAGGACACGGTTTTGTGGGACCCCTCCAAGTTCCTTATTTTCTTTGTTGAGAAGGTAATGACTATTAGGTCTAGTATTCATCCTGGGACCTGCCTGCCCAACTCTAGCTCCCCTCTACCTCCCTCCGTTCTGGACTCTTTCCAACCCATCAGCCTACACCACTTGATGGATCTGATTAGGAAAATGAAGCTTTCTTCTAGCCCTCGGGATGTAATACTATCTTCCCTATTTTTAAAAGTTTGGCCAACTATCGGCCCGCTGTATTAGCTATTCGTTCTACAGGATGTGTACCTTCCTACTTTAAGCATGCTACTGTCCAGTCCATTTTAAAGAAAACTAACATGGATCCTGCTTTGCCTAATAACTATAGGCCTATATCTAAACTCTCATTCTTTTCAAAAATGTTAGAGAAGGTTGTGGCTAATAAACTCTCTGCTGCGTTGGAGAGACACAATATTCATGATAAGTTTCAGTCAGGTTTTCGGAAACAGCACTCTACTGAAACTGCTCTTCTGAGGGTTTCCAACAATATTCTCATGTCCTCTGATGCGGGTGATTGTTCTGTGTTAGTACTTCTTGACCTCAGTTCTGCATTCGACACAGTAGACCATCATATCCTGATTAACAGGTTACACGATTGGGCTAGCATATCAGGCTTAGCATTAGACTGGTTCTCATCCTATCTCACTGATGGAAGTTTCTCTGTCTCTCACTGGCTTGTGGTGTCCCGCAGGGCTTGTTCGCGGGGGCCCTGTTATTCTCTCTATACTTGCTTCCTTTGGGAGAGATCATAAACAGATTTAATATTCCATATCATTTATATGCAGACAGTGGTGGACAAAGTACACAACTCCATTACTTGAGTCAAAGTACAGATACTCCTGGTCAAACATTACTCCAATACAAGTGAAAGTTGTTCAGTCAAAATGTTACTTGAGTTAAAGTACTGGAGTACTTGCTTTTAAAAATACTACGAAAGTATTCAAAAGTACATTTTCTTTTTAATTTCAATGCATTGTTGTATTGTTGCCACAATTACAGAACCTAATGACTCTGAAACGAATTTTTGTAGGCAGTGATGAAGTTTGTGCGCGGTAAACAGAGCAAACATTTAAAACGATATGAATCCTTCTTCATGTCTACAAACATGAAGAAACATGGACTTGAGATACGGCCATGGGTGCTCTGGTGAGGAATCGTCATCTTTCTCTACCGTAGCCATCATTACCACTGCCTAATTGAACTGTTCAAAAATGCATTTTTCTGCCCGATCTGAGTAACGTTAGTTCTAGGTTCCACCATGGAATAGCTGTCCGATCTGAGTAGTGCATGTGTTGCATATATGAATCTCACTGGACTCAGGATGGACATATTTAGAAAAAGGGTGGTGGTTTTGATTCACATGAAAGAATAAATACAAGACAAAATGATTGCGCTGGTCTTCAGTTGGTTTACTGCGTAACTACAGTAACTGCCAACTCATTTGGCTTATAACAGGGTATGGCAATATAATAAACAATAAACATAAATAGGCTTATAATCTACTGTTTGTATAATAATTATTAATTCTAATATATAAAAAGGCACCAAAACCCATTCTCTGCTCTACTTCCTAGGACTAATATATTTGTATATAAAACAATAAATACAATAAACAATAAATTAGCTACAATAAATCCAATGTTAAGTATTACAAATCAAATTCCTTTCTTCTTTACTAACGGCTAAAATCATGCATTCTGTGCTAAATATCATTGATCTGATCTGTATTTACACGTTGATTGAGCCTCCTTCAGATACTGTACGTTCCCTGAGCCGCTCCGTGACTATTTGTCGTTGCTATGGCAACAGGTGACAACAGACTTTAACATCGGTTACCTTAGCTTTAACATCCAGGGAACAATACTCCATAAAATTACAATTTGGCATATTTACACATAATCATCCACAACTATCGACAGACACAGTGCACACAACCTGAACAGGAGTGTTGTCACAAATTATAAAGTTAAAGAAATACAGTTAACGGCTTAAATCCCTGATGAACTAACTAACGGCAAATCCTCAGTGACTACGTTAGTTCCCTTAAACAATATAAAGCACAATACAAACAATATAAACCAATAATGAATAACTGTACACTACTAATAAAACATGAAGGTGCTCACGTTACATTTACCAATCTGAAAGAAGAAATACAAGACAAAATGATTGCGCTGGTCTTCAGTTGCTTTACTCCGGTAACTACGGTAACCGCCAACTGAAGAACGCAGCGCAGACCCACTACTTATACCCTCCGACCAACGGTCAGGACAGACCAGTTGGTCTCGTGCCGGTTGGTGATAGGGTGTTCACTCGTTTATAACTATGGGCCACACTTGCGTGAGGTACACGTACGGCAACACCACTTGGACAAACCACACGTAACAGCAGGAACTGTTTATTGAAACCATATATCGCATGAAAGAAAAGAAAATTAATCAGCTGACTTCAAAGCTATGCTTTAAAGTAACGGGTCACGGGAACCTTCATAGAAATGTAGTGGAGTCAAAAGTACGATATTTGTCTTTCAAATGTAGTGGAGTAAAGGTCATAAGTTTCCCAAAAAAATAATACTCCTGTAAAGTACAAATACTTGAAAAATGTACTTAAGTACAGTACTCAAGTAAATTTACTTTGTTACTGTCCACCACTGCATATCACAAAGATATAGTCCGTTTTCGAAATGCCATACTGCGTACTGATTTGGCCAAAATGTAGTATGTAGTATGCAGTATGCTAGTGTGAACAGAATCTGTAGTATGCCAATAATACCCGGATGGCGTGCTGATTCGGACAAAATGTCCAGTATGCATCCGACCAGTCTTCTCGCTTACTTCTATCCCACAATGCAACGCGCTGTCTTCTTCTTCTTCGTTCGGTTTAATGGCGTATGGCAACCAGCGTTAAGGTGCATTACCGCCACCTACTATGTTGGAGTGTGAACCAGAGTTATCCACCCCCGCAAAAAAATATTAAATAATTAAATTAACTTAAATTAAAAGAAAGGAAAAGAAATCAAATTAATATATATATATATCAAAAAATGTAAAAAAAATAACTGACCACTAAATTATATTGCTCAGTCCAGTTTCTTTTAAATATTGAAATAAACTACCTAACCCAATTTTGGCGGGTGCAAGGAAGAGCGTGAATCTAGCGCTAGCGTCACCCGGACAAATCAGTAGCACTACTAGTATAGTAGTATACTATTATATATAGTACATACTAGTATAGTAGTATACTATTATATATATTATATACTAGTATAGGATGCGATTTGGAAAACAGCCCTAGTGAAGATAAATCTGCTCCCCGCGCTGCCACGGCCCGTCGGCGGGCCGTTTCACACGTAATGAATATTCATTCATTCCTCATCAATAAGCTGCAAGTCTCCCGAGTCGAAACAACCGATCTGACACAGCGGACACACAGCGAGACCAAACACAGCCTTTGTGCGAAGAGTCACTCAAAACAAACCGAGAGAAGATCTGCGCTTCCTACCTTTCATGTGATCTGGGAGTCGATCAACATCATCGATCAAGATAATCCTGGTCTCCAGCTCAAGGCAAGTGTAGCTCCCTCTAGTAATAGACGCGAGGCTCGAGGTCTTGATTAGAAAACGGGGCATTTATTCCAATGGTGGATCAACCCGTGAGAACTAGGGTTGTAAAAATAAGAAAGAGAAAATAAGAAACACAATAAATGGAAGCATGTACAGTACAGTATGTCTTGTCTATACAATCGGTAGCTAGCATATTGGGCTAACACATTAGAACGTAAATAGCTAACATTCTAGAAATGAATGACAAAACACATACCTCGTAGACTGCTTGCTATTAAGA
>OMKN01066146.1:0-17133 GCA_900302345.1 Melanonus zugmayeri
AAAATCAAAAGGGTTTAATGTGTACACATTAGTCTCATCTCTAGCAGAATGAGCCCTGAATGATCAGGACGCTGGACATTTAAAGCCCTCCTACACAGGAAGGGGTCTGTTAAGACAGACAACAGTTGCATCAGTATAAGACACTCAACAGACAGAGACAAGTGATGATCAAAGATAAACAAGGAGGGTCAAGGAGGGTGCTAACGTTCAGGGAGAAACCCAAATGGATCCCGGGTGAAGTTTTAACTTAGGTCTTCAGAGATGAACCAGAAACCTTGGGGATGGGTAACTTATCTTGAGGATGGACAACAGGATGCCCTTTATGACCTACAGCTAAGAGCTAGCCCCCCTGTTCAGCTTACGCTATTCCATATCAGCACGTTAAATTACCCTGGCCTGTGAGTGGACCCTGGAGGAAGTCTTTTACGACCTACAGCTGCAAGTTAGGCCTCTATATGTGAGGTGAAGATAACTAACCCTGCAACTAGTAGTAGAACACAGTTAAATGAAATAGAACACAGTCAAATACAGATTTTTCCACCACAAAAGTCAGCTATGGTGGCGCGTATGCACATCACATGCTTTGAAGGTAGGGCGGATTTTGTGCCCTTATGGACAGACAAGAGAGACAGGAAAATGTGTTGAAAGGGAGAGCGAGAGAAGGAATGACCCATGCCGGCCCGTCTTGATGATGTCAGTTGGTTGTACCGACTACCCACCTCTCTCCATGTACAATATCGCATTGGCAACTGTCTCTGGGTCAGACTGTCCGATGGCTTCGAGGTACTGGAGGACGTAGATGTTGGGAGCAAAGTGGATCATGTTTTGCTCGCCACAGCCGTAGGACATCTGGATCAGGGACTCCAGACCGGTGATGGAGGGACCCAGGATGTCACCTGGAGGGCGTATTTCATGTTAAAGTCATCCGTCATGCTATATCCATCGGCTATTTTCCAATATAAGACTCCGTTTCCGTGGAAAAAATCACGGAAAAGTTGGACCATTGACGTGATTGGTCTGGGATTTGCATTCTCCGTTGGTCCGATTCGGAATTTGTTTTTTTCCTCAGAAACAGAGTTGATGTTGCAGACCAGGCTTTTGTTTTCACATGGATGAAGCGGTGCTCCTTTATTAGAAAGTGTGATGATTCTCGTTTAAGACGCAACACGAAAGACCAAGTGATCTAAAAGGACCGTGAAGTAAATGACAAACTCTGAGTAACATTCGGTTCATACAGGCGACATTTAATAAAAAGGCTGGTGTATGCTGTGTATTGTTGTGTGTGTATCAGTGTATACAGTGTATACGTTAATAGCACACCTGAATAAGAGTATGGAGTACTGGAGTATTGGAGTACTTTCCCTGCAATACTGGAGTGCTATCGGGTTACTAGAACCTTGATTTAGGGTATTAGGGTCGATTTAGAACCAGCTTGTAATGGGTAATCAACATCACACCTGGTGCTAAAATAGGGGCCCTTTAATGTGGAAGCCATGCTAGTATGACAGAGTCGACAGTAAAAACTTTCTTTGGAGCTGCAGGATAAGGTTTTTATCTGTGGGAGATCCAAAGCAGTAATAATGATGATTATAATGCCGTTTGATAGTTGGAGTGTGTGTGATGGTTACTCTGGTTTTGGCCTTGTCGTCATAAGTACTTACCCACCGCCGTCACCACCGCCCTCTCGCTGCCTCTCACCACATCTGCAGGGAAGACAAAATCCAGGTCTAGGCTGGAAAGGTTGGAGAGCGGGTCCATCCGCTCCACCAACACGTTGGTGGAGTAATACTGTTCCAGCCCTTCGGCCTGCCGAACCAAACAAATGACATTCAACACAAACAACTGATTTGTAAGTTATACTAGCACTAGAGAGTAGTGAACTTTACTTAGCATAAACATAATGGACACACATATATTAGTGAAATATAGCAAAAAAATGTCAAGCCAACCTTTTATATGCTATGTTTAATTCATTATTAACAAACAAGAGGCATTTTCCTCGAACAAAAGACAACGCGTCCATCACCTTGACGAGGACGAGCTGCCGGATGGCATCGTTGGCTGCGATCGACCTGGCGCTCACAGAGATGGGCATCTCTCCCAGGACCAAGGGCCTTATGGGAATCAAAATGACCACGGGGATGTCTTTTGTCACTAGCACTGCGCGTGAGCTGGACATGCTAAGCCCCTCGTTGTCTGGGAAGACAAACTCGAAGGCGTTGCTCTGCGCCACAGTCACCATGACCTGAGGAGAGAAAGTCGGGGAACACGCCCGGATCACGTTCTACTCCTGGGAGAGGAAGTAGGCTAAAGAACAAAAGAAGAGAATCTATCTAGGTTCTGAAGTATCTAAAACACAGTTGATCAGGTTCAACTCTTTGGAGACAATGGCTCTGGCAGCAGCTTAACCTAGCACAGACTTAGCGTTTTGGATTACTGACAAAGCCCTACTTTCATGTTTCACGTGATGTCTCGTATATCACATATGTATGGATCCCCAATGCCGTAGTTTAAATAAAGTGCTCATGAAAAATCGAACAAAACATGAACACTTCTTGCTGGCACGTTTCCACCGGTATGGAGAGGTACTGGCGAATCACCTCGAGGTCCTGGTTCAGGTAATTGAAAAGGTTGACCTCCAGGACCAGCTCTTCCCCACGGATGACGAAGGCGGGAAGATTCAAGGATATGAAGAAATCCTGGAACACTGTGAGCTGTCGACACGTAGAGACTTTAATTATGACGTGTGGATGGGGTTGTGGTCGGGCGGGTTATGCTTGTAGTTATGGTTAGGGTTATGTTTATGTCATTACTGTTACATTTGTGGCTGTAGTTGTCATGGTTACAGTTGTCACTATGCATACGCTTGCATCTGTGGTTACTAATAGTACATCATAATACAGCGCACACGTGCAGCATGCCAGTCCGGACCCACGGTTACCTCTGCTGGTGTGTCCAGTATGCCCAGGCCCAGGTTCTCAGACATCACGAAAGCCATAACCCTCCAGGTGGTGATGCTGTCCGGCACAATCAGACTCATCTCCAAATTCTCCCATTGTCCTAAGAGACTGGAGTGAGGGCAGCGGTTGGTTCCCAACCTCTTGGTCTGAAAGTCATCTGCAAACCCAACCTTTTCTTGCATCTGCTTCCTCACACGTTGTTTGAACCCTATCCTCATCTGCCTGTAATATCAATGTCCCAGTGAACACTAAGCTATTAGTAGTAGTTAGTAAGTGATTAGTAGTAGTTAGTAGTCAGTTAATTTATACAGGACCTTTATGAGAGCTTTCAAACCTTTTAAATTATATATTGTGTATATATATATATATATATATCTCTACTTAATACTATATATACAAAAATACTTAATAGTTTATAAGTTAGCAATCTCTCGCAACCCCAAATGCATATCAGGCGACCCCAGGTAGGGTCCCGATCCACAGGTTGGGAACCACTGATTCATGGGATGGTTGATGACATTAATGATAATTAGCATAATAACCCAGAGGTACACCTAGGAGTTTTACCTCTAGATGATGACTAGCAACTCCTGATGGATGACTAGGTATCGGACTCGGAGGTTTCAACTCTTTCAAAGTCATGAGCTTGACTCTCACCCTGTGTCGATGTTCATCCACAGCCAGGTTTCCGGAAAGTTCTGACGCACCCTTGGCTCCTGACCAGTGGACTGACCGCCGCCGCCCTCTTCAGTTTGCCCAATCTCCTCCGGTTTGAAAACTCAAATAAAACAAACAACAACGCTTTTCAGATGCAGAACTACTGCCCAGGTTGTAGCTTTTATCCATGTTCATGTAGACTTGTTGACTCATTAATACTTACACACTGGCCTGTGTGGCCTGAGTGGGTGTAAAGTAGCATCCGTCAGCACTATGAGGTCACAGGTCTAGACAGCAAAGACAAGTATAACATTAATATTTCACTAGAATGATATTATAGATGGATATCTATGTCACAGCCTCCCAAACGTCTTCCTGCCGTCACCTGTGGAGCTGCTTTTGGCCCAGGACCCACCAGTAAAATAAGCAAAACATTCAGATAACCAACATTGTGTATATGTGTCAATACAGCATTTTCCAGCATTTCAATTGAAACAGACAAGGCATGTAGGCATGTATATTATTATATTATATTGCATATTAGTATATTATCCATATTAGATTATTGTGGCCATCCAACATGTTCTCAATGTTGACCAAAGAAGGAGATGCTCTAATGGAAACGGTAATGTCAGATAAGATAAGACTCGTGTGTGTGTGAGTGTGTGAGTGTGTGAGTGAGTGAGTGAGTCAGTCTCTGGTTACCCTGAAGAGGGATTCAGGGCTTCCTAGTCTCATGTCTTCAGGGCGGTGGTGCTGTTCACCCTCAAAACCGTACAGCTCAGACAGCACCTGAGCGACGAACAAATGAAACACAAAACATCCTCAGAGGGGCTATTGTTCCCTCGGAACAATAGCCCCTCTGAGGATGTAGACAGGATGTACACATACACAACACATACACGACAGAATATCCAGGACAAACACAGAGGCGCACCGTGCTTTGTCTACACCGCTGGGAGAAGGGAAACAAGAAAAAAGAAAGCAAGAGGTTGTGGCTCATTGGTGTCGAACAGATACGTGGGAGGGATCGGGTGTCCTCGGTGCAGGGGTTGTAAATATGTGGTTGGTGGGAAAATAACCTTTTAGAGTAGCATTTCCGAAGACCCCAGGGGACATGATCATAGTCTCCATCACTAACCCATTCATGGAGCAGACCTCGGACGGACAGGCGTAGAACAAAGATTCATTAAATAATAACAGATCAAATCTCTCAAACAGAATGAGATGCCTCCATGGGGACATGCCTGTGATTATTTTTTTTGGAAGGTTGTGGAAAATTGGGGTAAATGTTAGAGATGAAAAACCCATCATGGTTCACTGAACCCTGGACCAATTTATTGATGTATTTATTTATTAGTCCTATTCAATCATCAGGTTCAGAAACCAAAAGTCCACCCCATTGTTTTTGCACAATTTTGAACCCCGAGGTACAGCTAATGGAGCGAAACAGGGGGTGGATTTTCCCACATTGTGACCCGGGATCCATCGCTATTCTACTGGAAATCAGGAAGATGCCAGCGAGCGTCACACAGTAAAACCTCTGTCCTCACCCGCTCTGCGGTGATGTCATTGCGTGCGTCACGCTGTTGCGTTGCCGCATCAACCACCAGGATGCCCACCAGGGACTGGGGCTCGGACACGGAGAGCCTGAGCGATACGTTCTCCCCCGGCCGCCTCCGGTCTTCACTCCAACTCATCGACACCTGGTGAAACCAAACAACTTCACACCTAACCGTGGTAGCGTCTATGGGCTGATGGTTCTATGATGTACTTTGTACCGTACTATTATGACCGTACGGATACCTAGGCCTACATCTTTCTACTGTATGTAGACAACCTTTTGTTATCGTGGGGTATGTTCTACAAAGACTAGTAGTTCCATCTACTACAGGTTAGGCTGCAGACTTAGGAAGCCGGTACCTTTCAGCTGGGAACAGCCCACTATCCTAACCCCATAAACACAGGCTTTTAGCAGCCTGGGGCAGGTGTGTCCTGGCCCTTTAGGTGAAGGGGGGGTTATAATGTGGACCTGTGAAGCCCTTAGACTTAGAGACTGTAACTGTGACTATGGACTATACAAATACAATTGACCTGACATTAAAGACACCTTGTTTCCTAGCTAACATGACACCTTGTTTCCTAGCTAACATGACACCTTGTTTTGTAGCTCCAGGGGGACGGGCAGCATGAAAACATCGTTGACGATCTCGCCGTCGGTCCGTATGCAGTAAACCACCACGCTGGCCAGCGGGGCCCACGATGCCTCAGGGGTCAGAACCAGAGGGCTGGAGCCCTGTCCCCCCCCCACGATCCTATCCCTGGACTTCACCTACACACACACACACGTTATCATGCAGGTAAGCACACACGCACACGTGTTCACACACACACATGCATATATATATATATATATATATATGGTGGCACGATAGTCTAACGATTAGACGATTTGACTCTCAGACGATTCAGATTATCGTCTGTAGGCATCTATCTATCTATCTGTAGGCATCCCTGATTGAGCAAGATGCCCTAACCCATACCTGCTCTTAAATAACATGTAAATGACTTAGTAAATGTTATATATACTATTTCATCATTTAGAGTGAAATGTTTGCGCTACATGTCATTAAGGAGCTGGTAGACTATGGCTACAGGTAGACTGTGGACGTTGGGGTTTGAACCCAGAACCTTTGGACTGGGAGTCAAACACCCTAACCAGTAGACTTCCTCAAGTCAAGTAATGCTGAAGGGTAAGGGGGATAGGGACATGACTACCGCATGGAATTAGGAGGAAATGGATGAGTTTGGATCAGGGAACTGGTGTAGCCTACTGTGTTGGTGTGTTGCTTACCACGTAGAAGAACAGGGATGTCCCCAAGTTGCTCTCGATGGGCAGCAGGAGTGGCAGGCCCACCTTTATTAAGGTGAGTGGAAGGAAGGATGTTGATGTCACTGCACAGGAAGTGCTCACAGAAAACTTGTGTGTGTGTGTGTGTGTTTGAGAAAATACTCAAGGTTGCCTACAGGTTAGACTGCGGACATTGGGGATCGAACCCAGAACCTTTTGGCTGGGAATACAACCCAGCCACGACACTAACCCGTAATATTGAATTATAATTACCTCTTGTCTTTTTATACTCGTTTCACTAATTATTCAACATGTGGAGGTAGAGTGATTACCTGTGCAGGTGTGGTGGGTTACCTGTGCAGGTGTGGTGGGTTACCTGTGCAGGTGTGGTGGGTTACCTGTGCAGGTGTGGTGGGTTACCTGTGCAGGTGTGGTGGGTTTCTGGATCTGCAGGTAGGACTGGCTGGGGGACCGGTAGTTAGTATGTAGTGAGAGCGTCTCATAGGAGTCCTCAATCGTTGCCTGCCAGTGACAAGGTCAGACGTCAAACATAACTAATCGTAGGCGATCTTAACTCATCAACTATCGTTCAATTCAGTCCATTTTTAAATATGGAAATGTGTTTTTCGTAGTATTGCTAATTTGCTATACTTGAGTAATTTTAGCATATTTCCTCTTGACGTGTATGAAATTCCTTTCCTCACTTCCATTTCTAAATTCAAATGATACAAATGAGTAGGAGGACATTATTTTGAAGTTCTCCTTACAATGATTTCGAGCTGTTGAATATTATGGGCGATGGGAATGAACAGAGGTATGACTCCGTCAGCAGGGACAATGAACTGCATGTCCAGTTCCTCGTCCTCCTCGTACTCCATATCTCCGTAGTATTCCAGATCTCCGTAGTATTCCAGTTCTCCGTAGTATTCCGGCCCTACTTCGTAAGCGAGGTTTTCCTGGCCTTCCCTGGGCTGCAGGGGCCTGGGCTTAGACCCGTTGTGAAAGTGCTCTTCGTCATTTATGTGGGTTGAGTGCTGCATCACTCCAACGTACACCATCTTCCCCTGGTCCTCCAGGGTTAAAGGTTCCCCGTTGTAGGTGGATATCTTCAACTGAGGGATAAACACAGACTGCTGAAGCATCGCTACTCCATAACCTTATTCTTCATCCCTGTCTGGATCTGTATAGTGATAGAAACAGTTTCCCTTATCCTAACCTACCCATCAGTATGCACAATTTACAACTTACTTGCCTATCTTTTTCAAAAACATATAATGCTAATATAATAGTGGTTTTGCAGTGCAGTGTCCTCACCATGGCTGTGAAGTTGACAGAGGGCCTCAGTACGAAGGGGATGCATTCAAAGGATATTTTATATCTAGACCTTTCCACACACACCGTGGCTTCGCTGCTATACATCAGTCCTGCAAAATAAACCATGAAGTCCAAAGGAAACATCTTTAGCTGCAGTCGCCTAACATTTCTAAACGCTACTGTTCTGTGTATATATACAGTGAACGCTACTGTTCTGTGTATATATACAGTGAACGCTACTGTTCTGTGTATATATAGTGCATACTGAACACTACAAATGAAAAGGTCCTATTGTGTTCCATGGTATCTGGATGGAGGAGGATGAGGCCCATGTGATGTCGTCGTGGGGTAGACCTACCTGTTAGAGACTCTGTCACGTTAACCACCACCCTCACAGTCTCATGGTCATCATCCATCATGGCGGAGGAGCGAGCATCCCGGTGATGAAGGTAGTCGGACAGGTCCAATTCCAAGTCTGCGGAGCCGTCAATCTGCCCCGGGAAGAAGGAGAATATTATAGATATTATAGATTATAGACATGTTTCTAAACACGCAGAATTTAGGTTGAACATTGAATATTCAGTACCATTCCCACTGAAGTCATGAGTTCCCTGTCACCATGCATGTATGCCACAGCCATCTGCCCACGTACAGGTTTGCCGTACGTGTACCTAAGGAACGGGGAAGGCGTTGTAATAGATATTTATTGATATAGTTATTGGTACCCTCCACAGTCCACCGTATACAACGAACACAATTGTCAAAAGATGTGTTTTAAAGGAAGTACACAAAAACCCCACTTATTTATACACTTCAAATAAAGGAAACCAGGATAATGTGAATACAGTGACTTACTTAGCAGTTACAGAACCAAACATAACATCCGTATAATATATGACACTCGGCATCGATATCCCCACTTTAAATCTAGGAAGCACTGAAAACAAAGGAGACGGGTGTTTACATCAACACACTGCTAAATGGCTTTTAAAGGCTTTGTATATAAATATGTAGATATTTGAACATAGTGTACCTACCATAATGAGCCACATTAAATGCATTTTCACTCCTGTAGTCCTGTAAAATAGAAACTTGTTTCAAATACCCAAACATTTGTGTAGATATACAAATAAATATTAACATAATAACTCAAATTCTATCAATTCTAAAATGTAAAATGTACAGTACATTTCCCTTTATAATATTCAGTATTTCATTAGTAATATATTCAGTAGTGGACCAATCAGAATGGAGCCACTGTTTGACCAATCAGAATGGAGCTACTGTTTGACCAATCAGAATGGAGCCACTGTTTGACCAATCAGAATGGAGCCACTGTTTGACCAATCAGAATGGAGCCACTGTTTGACCAATCAGAATGGAGCTACTGTTTGACCAATCAGAATGGAGCCACTGTTTGACCAATCAGAATGGAGCTACTGTTTGACCAATCAGAATGGAGCTACTGTTTGACCAATCAGAATGGAGCTACTGTTTGACCAATCAGAATGGAGCCACTGTTTGACCAATCAGAACAGTGCGAGTGTTTGTGGACCAATCAGACTGACGTTGAAGATGCTCTGGATGGTCCAGCGGCCCAGAGGAGGGTAGTCGGAGAGCTGCAGCTCCTGGCTGGCCACTCCCTGGGTGGAGTTCACGGACAACCACTGCCTGATGATGTTGTTTCTGGGATCCTGGAGGAAAGACACACGTTGTCCTCTCAAACATCACTCTCTGGGCCTTATTCACCTGGCGGCCATCTTGGCTCCATCTTGGTTCTAAATGCTAGCTGGGAGGGGGGATCTGAATGCGGAATTCTGCATTCAGATCCCATGGAGAGCTATGGGAGACGCCCAGGCAGAGAGAACTACTCCATTGATTGATTTATCTATTTGCTCATTCATTTAATTAATTGGTTAATCGATTGATTGGAATGAGCACAAAACAAGTACAGCTATGCTAGAAGGTTTCTTGAATTGACTAAAGCACACCTGGCATGCTTTCCATTGTAATGTGTTCTGTAAACGTGAAGCTGTCTCGTCACGCGTGTTCCTCACCTTAATGAGGATATCCACGGGACTTGTATGAGGCCTTCGGTCGGCTCCGATGGACACCACTCTGATTCTGACGGTCTCCCCCGGCCGGTAGGTGGGCTTGTCTGTTTGGATGAGGGAGGTTATGTCTCCGGTCTTAAGCCTCAGGTCCGTTGTGTTGCTGAACAGCTGCCTGTTGTCGCCATCAAAGCCCTCAACATGTAGCACCCGAGTCTTGGAGGTGAGCCTTTGAAAAACCTGGCAGAGATATTAGTAGGAGGAGGGTCAAAAACAGACCAGAGACATCAAATAGAGACATCAAATACATAATACAAAGATTAGATTTTAAGTAATATTCTGACTTGGAGATCCTAGTTTGGATTGTGCATTTATTTCTCAGAGCTCTAAAGGCAGTCCAGTCAGCAGGGGAGTTAGTGGTTAGCGTTTCTTTCCCTGATCAGGTTAGACAGTTCCTCCGTGAACCAAGGGTTATCTTTCCCAGAAATCCTGAATTTCTTTAGAGATCTGAGATCTGGGAGTGAGCTCTGGTCTAAAGTTGGTTCTTAATGCTAAGAAAACCAAATTAAGTATTATCTTCTCCAAACAGTGAGGCCTGCAGCTGTTTAAAGGCAGACTGGAGCTCGTCAACAGCCTGACTCAGAGAAGAGGCAACTGAGAAGACTATTGTATCATCTGCATAAAGATGTACTTTAGCTGAAAGCATGTCCTTCCCAAGGTTATTTATAAAAATAGAAAATAATACAGGGGCAATTCCACGTTCCAATTCCACTTCAGGCCTCCCTGAACGCATTTTAGTAGATTCAACTGAAAATAAAAGCAAAGTTGATATTGTTTGAGCATTTTATATCACCTGGTTCTGTTTTTAATACAATTGCAGCAGGGTCTCAGAGCTCTGATTCCAGTTTTGTGACACCAAGGGTTAGGGGTTAGAGGTTACAGGTAGGGACATTGGGAGGGGAACACCCTGTTCTGCCCTGAAGGAACACGTTGGCCCAGTGGGTGCAGCTCTGTGCTGAGCCAACAATAAGCCATGCAGTGTGAAGGTTGCCCTCTCACATATCCATGAACAAGGAGGACAGATGACACTTCAACACAAGGGTTTTGTTAGTTATCTTAAGATATCTTTTGATGGATCAAGGTCAGGGCATCAGATGTCATTTCCCCATGAGCCTGGTGAAACCACTCAATACACTGCTCATGTCTTCCTTCCATTGTCTCTTTCTTTTGCTCTTTCACTCTCTTTCTTCCTTTTTTCTTTCTTTCTTTCTTTCTTTCTTTCTTTCTCATCTTTCTTTTGCTCTTTTTGTCTCTTTCTGTGTTTATTTATTTATCTTATTTATTTCTTAACTACAACCTGATTTGACTAAACAGAAATAAACATTTCCCCCCCCCCAAAAATAAAAAAATCAAGCATTTCACTCACTAACAGCTGACGGATGGCTAGGCCATTTCTAACAAATTACACTCAAATAACAGCTCTTAAATCTTACTTACAGCACCTTTAAGTAATCTGATAACATAACAATGTGTGACTTACAGGCGGCAGGACCAGTAGTGTAGATGAACCTTTGAAAAGATAAATCGATTATTCCACACAAACGTCACATAATGAATGTAACACAGAGCCAATCCCTACAGTAGACTGGTGTACTCAACCCTACACATGTAACTAACCTAACTAACCCTAGCACTAATAATAATAATATGACTACATGACTACATGACAATGTAACATAAACATCACAACCTGAATTGTCATCTTATCTCATTTCTTGGTTAAATGGGTTCTAAGTGGATGTTGGTCCATCTCAAACAAACACTTAGAAATACGAAAGAAATGCTATCTATTTTAAAGCTATGCTATCTTAACAGTCTGTCTCCTACAGGCGTCTGATCACAGATTTACCTCCGGCGGCGATGGTGGTGTTTTCCGACAGCATCATCCCGTCCTCCCCCAGGATGCGACCGACGATGTTGACATTGACGTCAGGGGTCAGGATGGTGACGGACACCGTGTACGGGACACCATCAAGCAGCTCCCTGGGAGCCATCACCAGGTAGACCGGGCTGCCAGTCCTTGGGTTATTATACAATTATACAATTTCAGAAATGATATGACGTTTTTTGTAAAATGAGTAAGGGATGCTAAGGATGGACCACATTCGCCCATAGGTGGCGCTATAATCGGCGGTTGAATGTAAAAACTTCAAAGTGCTTCAAATGCACTAAGAAAGTGCAATATCCCTGCACCATTCCTCATGATGAACAACTTTCTGGATGAACCCATGGGGTCGGACCCTTTGGATTCATAGCAATGACACCACTTGACCAAACAGTGACGTAGGCTCGACGGCCTCTCGCCAACGCTGGCTGGGAAAAGTCTCCCCTCCCCCCAGCGTTTAAACCCAGGAACTCAGTGCTAACCACTGTGCCACCGCACCAGATGGACAGACAGACAGACAGACAGACATGCAGACAGACTGGTCAACCATAATACGAGTAGTTAAGAAAGTGAAGATGTAGGAAGAAGTAGCATTAGGAAGCGGCACGCTGCTGACCTGATGATAGTGTTCGGTGCTGGGTGTCTAGCCCTGGTTAAAACACAGAGTCCGAAGAGTCCCCAAACCCAAAGCCACTCCATCTGTATGGACCGGGTCCAAATGCAGGGTGTGTGTGGAATCAGGTGCTGCCAGCGTCTATATCTACTGTCCAACCCCACCCACCTGCATAACCCCCCCAGGGACCAGACACACACCGGCCCTCCCTTATCATGCCTCCACAACGCCCAGGAGCTGTCCTTTTGTCTCAGATGATGCCTTTCTACGGGACGGGGTGGAGCAGAGGTTCAATCATTGCTGTGTCATTGTGTTCCCAGTGTCTGTTGCCGCCTAAATGTTGATACAGATGTAATGTGTTCATCGCTCACGTGTTAGGCCTACGAGGGATACACATTCAAACGATGTTTGAGTGGTGCTATTTCTTCCATATGTATAGTTTAAATAATGTAGCACATACACCATGTATATCAATACTGTCTGTCACGGTTCAGCTCCGTTCCCTGTTTCCCTACCCTGTCTGTTCTATGTTCTGTTTCCATGTTATGTGTGTGTTACCGTTCCCATTACACGCCTGTAACCCTCCTAAATAAACCATCTTTTCATTCTAAATTCCCGTGGTGGTCTGCATCTTGGGTCCGATTCTGTGCAATCCTGACAACTGTCGATAATGCTTACATTTATTTTTGCATCTGCATTTCTACTATTACTGATTTCACACAAGGGATGCCAGCAAGCCCAACAAGCTGGTGCGGAAGGCAAGTTCCGTAGTTGGAGCTGAACAAGACAAGCTGGAGGTGGTTGTGGAGGGTAGGATGAGGAGGAAGCTGGACACCATCCTGAAGAACCCCTCCCATCCCCTCTATGACAAGCTGACGAGGATGCGGAGCACGTTCAGCCATAGACTCATCCCTCCTTGGCGCTCTACAAAGCGCCTTGGCCAGTCCTTTGTGCCATTGGCCATCAGGCTCCATAATAATGTAATGCAATAACATGACCATACTGCCATATCATCCTACTCACTGTACATATATATATATTTATTATTATTTATTCATAACAGATTCATAACACATGTACAGTAATTTATTTAGGATTATCTTTATCTTTATCTTATCTTATTCTTATTTGTATTCTTATTATCTCGGTTTGTCTTAACTCTGTACCTGTATTCCCTAACTCTGTATTCCCACTTTTACCTGTGTTTCATCCCCTCTACTCTCTACTGATGCTTTGACACCTGCATTTCCCTACTGGGATCAATAAAGGTTTATCTTATCTTATTCTCTGTATATTTGTAAAAAAAAATGTTTTGTCTCTTTTTAATTCGTGTTACTGTCCTGTACTGCTGCTGTGACACCCTTATGACACCCTTGTGACACCCTTGTGACACCCTTCCAGGCTGGGATGAATGAATGAAACGCACTTCCCCGCCTCGCCGGCAGGGGGCGCCATTCTCCTCCCGTCCGCTGGCTTTAATGCTTCCTTTATTCCTTTCTCCGGGGTTAAAGGGTAAAGGACGCGGTGGAGACATGACAACATTACGGGCTTTCACCTGCGACGACTTGTTCAAGTTCAACAACATGTGAGTCCTGCTGTTTAAGTTCAACAACATGTGAGTCCTGCTGTTTAAGTTCAACAACATGTGAGTCCTGCTGTGAGCTGCTCTGTGCGGATGGGTGGGCAGAGGTGCGTTGGGAAACGGAGGACGTCCGCAGGTGCGTTGTGAAAAACAAGTCTCCTCTCTTGTGTCCCAACAGAAACCTGGACCCCCTGACGGAGACCGTATCCTCCTGGTCCCGGTCCCGGTCTGCTGTGTTGTCATCGTGTTAATGTTGGATGTTGTCAAGATAGCTCGGCTTAGTTTAGCTGAGCTAGCCTAATGTAGCCTAGCTTAGCTAAGTTAGCTACAGCAGGACCCACATGTTGTAAACCTGTCACTTCAGGTCCTGGTCTGAACCACCAGGGTCTGCATGTCCAGACCAGGATCTGTCGTGTAATTCATCAGTACTTCGGTTAACTAATGTAATGTAGTTCATTCAGGTCCGGATCATGTCCTCTTTAATCCAGAACATGACCCATCCTGGTCCACTAGGTGTGAGCATCTATCTGCTAGATCACTGTGTCCTCTCCTGTGGACTAATATCATTTCATTTAGCATCATTAAATGGCCCAGGTGTTCAAAGTGGACCCATTTCTGGTCTTAACTTTATTGATCGGGAACCTGGGCCTAGGGGGTCTACATAGAGTCTAGGGTCTACAGAGTATAGGGTCTACGGTCTACATAGAGTCTAGGGTCTACCCTGGGGGGTTCCTGGTGAAAGACTCAGTGTAATCTGTTGAAGTGGAGTCCTTTTAGTCGATTAAAATCTATACTGTTTTAGGATGACTTTAAAATAATCCAGCGGCTCAGAGGATTCATCAGCATTGAAGATTTATTCCATAAAGCGCCGGCGTTCCTTAAACCTGAGTTCATGACTGGTTTCAAACAGGGACACGCTGTGTATTTGGCCTCAGAGTCAGGTGGTGAAAACATGTAGCGGTGAGTTGGCTCACGTATTATTATGTCTTATGTTTTAATGTATGATACAACGATGGGAAGTTATTCTCCAACAAGTCTCTCTCCACAACCAAAGTTGTGGAACGCTGCTTAACACTACCCTGCCAGTACGGGATCCCCTTCTACCTGCAGTACCTGGCCCACTGGCCTGAGTACTTCATAGTGGCCCAGGCGCCCGGGGGAGAGCTCATGGGCTACAGTAAGTAATCTCTCTCTCCATTGCTCCATCACCGTCTAGTAATCAAAGGACATTTTGCCAATAATCGATATGTTCAATGAACTACGACTGGAATGTTTGTGAATATAGTCTTGTGAAGAATCGCCATTGAAAATCTAAAAACCTGCAATATAGTCTAATATGTGATGAACGTGCCTTTTGAGAAATGAGTCCTCGACCTCTCGCCTGCCTGTCGGGAAGCGGCAGGAACTGCCTTAACTCAGTATGAAACATGGTTATTGTTATCAAGTGGTTAGGGTGTTTGACTCCCAGGTTCTGGGTTCGATTCCCAATGTCTGCAGTCTACCTGTAGGCCTCTTTGAGCAAAGATACATCATTCCTCCCTTCTCCTTCTCCTTAATTACGCATGTAAAATGATCAAATAACCAAGTTGCTTTGGATAGAATGTGTTGCTTTTGTCGTGTAAGGTAGAGGTCCGTTTGTCCCCCAGTCATGGGGAAGGCGGAGGGCTCCGTGGCCCGGGAGGACTGGCACGGCCACGTGACGGCGCTGTCGGTGGCGCCGGAGTTCCGCCGGCTGGGCCTCGCCGCCAAGCTCATGGACATGCTGGAGGAGATCTCTGAGAGGTGCGTGGTCGCCATGACGATCCGTCAGTCCATTACACGCTCCGTGCTTTTGCGTTGTGCACAATGTCTGTATGGTCTGGTTGTATGGTTGTAGTACTGTATATGGAAATGTGAAGTTCAGTATCACTAAACAGTTTTGATCATTTTAAGGGCATCTTCTAATTAATTTAGACTATAAAGCACGATAAGCCGATGTCTTCATTTCATGACGATGCAATACCATTCAAAGACTAATATCGCCCTATGTGGTCATAATACATGGCACTGGTTTCAGTAGCACGTACCATTTATTTGGAAATTGTATGCAAATTAAAACGAGTACAAAACCCGTATTCATGCATCCGATCCCTTTGGATGGAGGCGTCTGCTGCTAAATGACTAAATGTAGTAGTAACTGTGCGGAGTATGAGTAAATGTAACTGTGTGGAGTATGAGTAAATGTAGTAGTATGCAGTATTGTAGTGTAACACGTGTGTTGCAGGAAGGGAGGTTTCTTCGTGGACCTGTTTGTGCGCGTCTCTAACCAGGTAGCGGTCAGCATGTACAAGCAGCTGGGCTACAGCGTGTACCGCACCGTCATCGAGTATTACTCCGCCAGCAACGGGGACCCGGACGAGGACGCCTACGGTGAGACTCCTCAGAGTTCATCCTCTCCTCCTCAGGGTTCATCCTCTCCTCCTCAGGGTTCATCCATGCCAAAATAATTTTACACCTCCATGACCGCTCTTCCTCTAGCATCCTCCTCTCCTAGTCTCCTCTAGCAGCATCCTCCTCTACTCTCCTCCTCTAGCATCCTCCTCTCCTAATCTCCTTCTCTCCTCTAGCAGCATCCTCCTCTACTCTCCTCCTCTAGCATCCTCCTCTCCTAATCTCCTTCTCTCCTCTAGCATCCTCCTCTCCTAGTCTCCTTCACCTACTTTCTTAAGTTCTACTCGTCTTGAGTTTACTTGCATTTTGTTTAGATGGTTTTCAGTTCATATTCGGTAATGTTTTACATGTATTGTATGTATTACATGCATGTGTATGTATTGCATGTATGCACACTTTGTATACAAAGTGTGTCTCAGTGACATGTTCCCTGGTCGTTGCTTCACCACGTTTGTCCTCTCTCCTGCAGACATGAGGAAAGCGTTGTCCAGAGACACGGAGAAGAGGTCCATCGTCCCGCTGCCGCACCCGGTCCGCCCGGAGGACATCGAGTAGAAATGTCCTCCCCTTTACTGTACATCACTTTACTGTACATAGGTAAATATGACCGGAAGTAGCGCCAAGCTGTTCCCGGTCGCCGCTAGCTCAGTCAGACGCACACTGGTTACGTGTAAAATGAACCGTTTTTATATGAATAGATTTGACATTTGTTACCAGTTTGAATTCTTGA
>OMKN01066147.1:0-20462 GCA_900302345.1 Melanonus zugmayeri
CCCGACCCAGTGCATGGAGTTTTGCTCTCAGGTCCATAACATATTGAATCTCATTTTTACTGACGCTTAGACCCTCTTCCCAGTTTTCTTTAATTAGGTCCAACACGCCCCTAGGCCACCTACCGAACAACGGTTAAAACCTGTGGAGGCCTGAGGAACCTCCCGTGCTGCGAATAATAGAGGGTCGAGCCATTTATCCCAATTCCGACTATCCTCATGCGCAAGTCTAATGGCCTGATGAGATCCATTCCAATCCTCTCGAAGGGGGTCTCAATTAACGGTAGCAACAGCACTTTTGGGGCCAGAGGATTAACTAGCATTCACGGCACAGCGCACACCACCATAGAAGCGGGCCATGAGCCGGTCACGTTTTATCAGCCTAAATGACCAGCCATCGGGCTGTGATGAACCGCCTGGAGCCGCCGACTCATTCTATACAACCTTTCCCTAACTACCATAAAGTGTGGGAATCTGACAGCTGCGTCAGTTTGACCATCAATTTAATGACTACCGCTATAGATGCCTCCAATAAAGCCCCGGGCCGAACCAGGCTCTGGTAGATCAGGGTTTGACAACTGCCCGAATCCAGCAGCGCCTGATAGGTACCCCCCTGCATCCTTACTGGTATGCTGTACCTACCCTCCCTGTCGGGAGAGGAGGCAGACGAGGCAGCGACCCGGACCACCTGCCCCACCTCCATCAGTGGGCATTCCCGCTGACGGTGCCCGGGCCGTCCATAGCGTCAGCACTCCTGTCCTGGCGATTGAGGAGCTCCCCGTGGGTATCCGGGGACTGAGGAGGAGACTGGGTCCGAAGCGCGATAATGCCGACACCGGGTGCCGAAGCTGACGTTCTCTCTTTCCGCCACAAACAATGGCCATCGATAATCAATAGGACGTGTAATCACTGTGGCGTCGGGTTGCCGGACTACTCTCTCTCCTGAGTTGACCCAGGCCCTGTTTACACGACAACGGTTTTTGCATAAAACGGTAAACTTTTGTTGCGGTTTGGCCTTTCGAACCGCCCTGCCCACTTGTATGCAGCCGACGCCAAGCCACACCCCCCCTCACGCCACACATACATACAAGCTCACACAGACGCACACACATATACACATGGGTGTACACACACACATACACAATTTGACTTTGCGCAGCAAGGTTTTCATTGTACCCTTAATGAGTTCTGTCATCTCTGGGTCAACAGAATTATAGCTCAGGGCATTAACACACACACACACATACACACACAACCTGCGACACACAAGAGAACCCAAACAGGCAGTTTTTATATGCATGCATACAGTGTTACGGTCTCCAACTAGTCTCTCATTCTCCTGCATGCACAATTGTGTATATACTGCAATATGACATCAATACAACTTCTTCTAATCGTCCTATTAACTGAATGTTCTACTTCAGAAAGACGCATTGACATTCTGGGAACCGTTACATAAATAGAACATTTTGCTTCCTGATATGTGGCGTAGGCCTGTTACTATTACACAAGTATATAACAATGCCTTGCTGTCTATGCTGCAGTCTTTTTCCAGCTTTACTTTCCTACCATCTCCTCCTCATTTTCTGTCCTGTCTTCTTCTTTTGGCCTAATTTGCCTTGTATTATACTTCTACTGTATATATCTTTTTCTTACTTATTTTTATGTCTCTCTCTCTCTCTCTCTCTCTCTCGCAATTCTACTTCTACTAATTCCAATTTACTTCTGAGTTTGTTCTTGGCGTATTACACCCCTCAAATGTGCCCAATGACTCTAATAGGCCGTTGAATAAAAAGCTACTTGACATTCCCACCTGTGATCCTATGCTACATGTAATTCCCTCTCTCTGTCAACCCACTTTCCTGTCTCTCTCCACTCTCTTGTCCATAGGCATAAATAGCCCAGAAAATTATATTTAAAAAAAGGTTTATGACAAATGTCTGTAACAAAATGTATGTGTAATTTATTTTAAGCAATTATCTTTGCACTTTTACATTTTTTCTTTCAAAATGAATGCTTTATCAGACAGCCCTCTTTTGCATTCCATAGTGGTATGAATCTATAGCAAGCTTACCATATGCATCTCTCTATATCTATCTATCCATCTATCTATCTATCTCTCTAGGGTTCATGGAGGTGGGCGTGGCCCTGCTCCCAGCTGAGCGGCCCCCCAGTATAGCCGAGCCCCAGCAGTACAGCTCCATGCTCCCGGAGCCCCAGGCCCCCCGTGGGTCCCTGAACCTGGCCACAGGTGAGGCATCACATGTTGAACACCCCTGTGATACACCTCTTTATAGAGGTGACTTTATTTAGGTTTTTTCTATAATATATTGTGTGTACATAACACAACATTGATCTGGTTAAACATTAAAGACCCTGGACACCCAAATCCACAAAAACCTTCTAACTATGTAATTTATGGTCTTATGTTCATACTAGTAAGCATCTAAATAGTATTATACATTAGTTTCAATCCATGTCTGAAATATAGTCATTTAAATGTTTTACTTTTGATCTAGGTTTTCTAATAGTTATGAAAAAACATGTTCACTCAGATTTTTGTGGGTGCTTAATGAGACACCCAATATTAATATCATATTAATTTTTATTATTTCACGCCAGGTCTCCAGGGTCTTTAATAAAGTACTGATTAGTTGTGCAGCAGCTTTGATGAAAATTAAAAACATAAGAAGAAATTAAATGTTTTAATCAGAAGCATCATGTCCACCTTTTTAACCTAGGCTTTCTGGTTAACCTGCTTATAGAGTGTTGGCTAATGTTACAGTGATGCTAGTTGGTTTTTTTCCCTTCCAATCGTGCACTAGGAACAACGACTCGGACACTGACATACTGGGCTGTGTAGGTTCTCCCACCTGACTGTAGTGCTCCTTCTGTTCAACAGATGGCAGAATGCACAGTACTCTCTATTTGTCTCTATTAGTGATGCACTGATTGATCGGCCACTGATCATTATCGGCCGATGTACGCCCTAAATGCCTACATTTGGTTCTGGTTACCAGTGGGGAGACAGATTGGAGGAGGCCATGGGCACTAGGCTGCATCATGACTAGACATTTCCACAGCCATCTGTGCATCTAGGAAGGGACAAGCAACAATTGTTGGACTGTATCAGTACATCATTTGAGCAATATACTGCTCACAATCACAATATACTGCTCACAATCACAATACACTGCTCACAATCACAATATACTGCTCACAATCACAATACACTGCTCACAATCACAATATACTGCTCACAATCACAATACACTGCTCACAATCACAATACACTGCTCACAATCACAATATACTGCTCACAATCACAATATTGCATCATTACGCCCAGCGCAACACCCACAAATCCACACTATGACACCTGCAAATAATCCTATGTGCTACACCTCCACGACATGTCATACCTGCTAGGAACGCAAGAAACGCAATGCTTCTCACTCATTTCCCTCCATTCATACAAAATAACCACTTGCCAAAAGATAAGACTGAATTGGATGCTTCTGCATCACAGCCACATGGATTTAACCTGAACAACAGACATGGCACATTTTGCCACTGAAGCTTTGCAGGAGAATTCATTCACCAAATGACCACCAGTTCACAAGCACAGGCACAGATGGTATAGAACCCCGACGTTTCATTAGGTGTTTTTTTATGTTTTACATTCTCAAAATCCAGTGTGTACTTTGTGTTCAGTGGTGGCTCGCAATATTCTCTGTTTGTGACTTTGACCCCCTAGTGGCAGCATGTGAGCATTGTACTATAGATCACAGACACAGTGATCCATCCTAGCTGCATATGTCTAATAATGCATATGATCCATCTGGATCAAGACCCATCGAAAGCTACTCTTCTATCTTTAGCAAACAGAGCCTCTTCCTCAGCTGAATTGTTTGTCTGCATTGCATTTGTCCATGTGTGGCCTTGGTGTGTCTATTTGTCACCTTCTCTCTATATTGGTGTGTGTACACACCCCTCTCTCCAACTCGCTTTCAACTTGTCACAAATATTTCCACATTTAAAACAAGTGATGACAATTGATATATTTTTAGACTGGTAGCCTCTATCTAATTAAAAATAAAACTGATTAGTTCCAGATTAGTCTTCTTACAACCTATCAAACTTAGCAAGTCAAAGAAAGGGAACATTGGTGGTCACATACAAGAGGATTTTCCAACTATTGTTGGGAGTGTTATGCTATAAGATTTGTTATGCTATAAGATTAATAAGATTGATTATATCAACAGCACATAGATATAGATATCAAAGAGGTTGCAATGGAATCGATTGTTTGTGGGTAATGCATACAAAATTAGCCCTTAATAACATGGTCAGTAAATGATTATGATAAAAAAAACTGTTGATCACTATGGATTGATGTTGGATTTTTCATAGCTCGTCAATGATGCAAAAATCACACCATGCAATAAATAATGTGCAGCTATGAATAAACAAGCTGACATCAAAATTAAGAAAACAATGATTTGTTATGTGTGTGTGTGTGTGTGTAAGTGAGTATGATTGTCCCCATCAAAAGTCCCTCCATTTTTAAACTCTTGCCTCTCCTCTACACACAACAAGGTGCCTCACAAGGCGACTGCTGGCCGGACAAGGCCGCTTGCCTACCCGCAGACCTCCCCTTCACGGCCAGCGTCTCCACAGTGATCAGTCGCCATGCCAGCCAGCTGGCATCCAGCCCTGACCAGCCCTCGCCTGAATGCCGGCCCCACAGAGAAAGTGCCGCCTACGCCGGGGGCGACGAGAAGGAGGGCGAGGGGTCAGACCGCAAGCAGCAGCAGAAGAAGAAGAAGAAAAGGAGACCAAAGGATGAGGGTTCCTGGGACCACCCTGAGGTGCAGGAGGCCCAGGAGGAGAGCCCAGCTTCTGCTGACGGCCTCTACCATCGGGTCGGGCCACACCGAGACAAAGCAGGAGGAGGTGCAGGAGAAGGGGGTTGGGAGGAGCAGATAGGGAAGAGTGGAGGGCGGGGGAAGAGGGGGAAGAGCAGGAAGAAGCTCCCAGAGGAGTGGGCGGTGATGGCAGAGCCGTTTGTTCCCAGCGCCACCGCCGCTGGCTCCCATGTCCAAGCAGAGATGCTGGTGGAGCTCGGGGCGGCCGCACCCTCACTTCCTGTCCCAGAGGTGCCCTACCTGGGTATTGAGCACGGCTTGAGCACCAGAAGCCAGGAGTTCTATCCAGAGGAGGAACTGATTACAGACCCCCTGGACCAGGATCTGTTCTCCATCACGGCCTCCTCAGTCACCCAGCTGGCCCAGAGCAGCGGCCTGAAGGCCACAGCGGCTCCATTTACCATGCCCGCCGCCAGTGTCCCGCTGTTCCCCAAAAGCCCTGGCCCCGCCCATCCTTTCTCTGCCACTCACCACGAGCAGAACGATGTAGCTTTTTGCGACGTGGTGGACAAAGGGCTGTTTGACCATGGTAGTGTGTTGGTGGAGTCCTACACACCCAGCGATCGCCTGACCGACACCTCGGCCTTCAGCCCTGCCTCCCAGCCAAGTCCTGACCAATGCGTGAAGATGGAGATGTCGGCTCTGCCCCTCTCCCCCTCCGACTCCTCTTGGCTCCTCAGCGACACCCAACTGAGCGCCAGCAGTGATTCGTTCGACCTGGGCAACCTTCCCGCCACCCTGGGGTGCCCCCTTCCTGCGGGCTTAGTCCTTGATGCCACCGGTCCAGCCCCCCTGCGATCCCCGAGAACCACAGCGCAGGATTGTCACGCCCAACCCAGGGAGTGCCAAGACGCCAAGTCGAGCAGGAAGTATCGCTCTTCCTCCTCCTCGTCTTCCTCCTCCCTCAAGAGCCCAACATTCAACGTCCCCCCACAGGACTCCCTGGTTCTCACCCCTCCAAACTCCTCCCCTATGTTGGCCATGTCCCTGGCCTCCCCGGGCTCCTACCTGAACCCTGCAGCCAAGCCCTTCTTCCCCAGCCTCAGTGAGCCCATGGAGGCCCCTGCTGTGGCCCCCAGCATTTCCCCTGTCATTGAAGGTTGGTTGGCAGTCGGTTACCGGGCAAAACAGAGGTCGAAAACAATTTAAATCAAATAATAAAGTAAATAGACCTTAAATTACGGAAGCCCTGAAAGGCAACATAAAAAAAAAAGATCAGTATTTTTTTAAGTATTAAAACGTTTTTCAGTATTTTTAAGTAGCATTTTTAAGTGGGTATACATAAATCCTGAGGCTTTCATAGTGGGTATACCTGCGTATCTGGCGAGATTCTGCTGTTATTGAGCACGGTGGATGATATTGCCCCTCCAGTTGATCAATGATACATGATCAGACTCATTGTTCGTTCTGTACAGCCCCATTCATTCTAACATCCTTCTTTGTGTAGCATACTTATCACAATATCATCCACTGTGCTCAAAAACAGCAGAATCTCGCATGTCTCAACCCAAGCATGAAGTAGAACTTAATCAAATTGTGTAAATGAGCCACGGCGCACACATGATTTTCACATTATAACAATATAAGTCATCACGTTATGACGTGAAAAGTTATTGTTATAACAATAAACTTTTCACGTTATAATGTGATACTGATATTTTGTTTTATGTTGCCTTTCAGGGCTTCCATATTAAATACTACAAAAAAGGAAATTTTAAAATTGTTTTCACTTGTGTTTTCCCAGGACTGGTTGCCTTGATGTGTTTTGTCCATTAGGGACTAGAAAGAATCATAGAGATCCCATATGCCTCGTCTCTTGCATGGCTGTAGATTTGTCTAAAGACTAGGTGGTGGTTGGTTGGCTGGTCTAGCAGAAAGTGATTGTAGTTTACTAACACACACCAATGGAAAAGACATGCACACCTTAAGGTTTGGTTTGATTTTGCTTTAACCTGTGAGTCTTTTTGTCTTTTGTCTGACCCACAATGCACCTCTTCCCTGGGATGTTTTAACACTGGTGCTGTCGAAGACTGCCCTACTACTAATCATAAATCGACTCTTTCCTTTACCAAACCAAAAACCACAACAAATTAACTCACTTTTTTTCCTCTTCCTCTTCCGGCCAGGAGCATCTGTCTACACCCTGTTTCATATTATCTGTGTCTTCTCTGTCTTGGGGTTACCCTGGCATCCCTCTCCACACTGCATCCAATTAACTACTGCCTGTTGTTTGTGTTTTCTAACCAGTATTTCTTTCTAGAAGATGTAGTTGAAGCTCAACTGCCTAAATTCAATGTGTAGAAACTGCACACACACACACACACACACACACGTGTCTGAATCTAAACAAAGGATAGAGGTTAACACATTGTCTTTCTTTTTTTCCCTTTCCATGTGTTCTGATGACCTCCACTCTGGTGTTCCTTCACCTCAGGTGAGTAACATTACTTGTCCCCTGTGTTCACTGAGCACAATGATGATTACCTTGGAAGTGATCATGAACTTCCTTTCTGCATCATTTCACTCCATTTTTTCCTTTTCGATTTTTTTCTCTCTACCTCTTTCACAGACCTGTTTATACCATCATTCCATGTAGTGTTTATCTGTTATGCAATGCTATCTTTTTTATCAGTTTTCCACTTTGTTTTGCCTTTTTCCAATTTGAGAGTCCTGGTGTTTTCCATAGTTCGTATACTCGGACCACCTGTTGGCACACTGTGTGTTATGTTTTAAGAACTTTCCTACCAAACAGAGGCGTTCCTGTCGGGGTAACTAATTAACAGTACAGCAGCATTAAAGATCATCCGTAAATGCAATGTCCACACTTGATATACATATATATATAGAATTGAATAGGAGCTGGAGATTTAGTTATGGGTACAGCTCTGGTGTTCTTTGAGCCAGTGTTCCAGTACTGCGTGGCTCGGACAAAGAAAGCAGAACGTCCAAAAGTACTCCTTCTGAACAGAACAACGCAGTCCCCTCTGAATGTGGACCTTGTGAGTCTGTCATTGTCCTTTCTGGCCACAAACTCATTGGTGGGGGGGCAAACAAGGTAGGTGTCATTATACAGTTATACAGTTGTCATTATATAAGACTGTCCAGGGTGATTAGATTATACTTTTGAATGATGTTTGAATGATGATGACAGTGGTGATATCTGTGAGGCTCCTTGTCCATGATGTTTAGTGTGTTTATAGAGGGACTCAAGTTGATGTAAGGTGGTTGATCCTGCTTGCAACCGACTTGTGATACAGTATGACAGATGGGAGAAAATCATTGCTTGCATATATAGCAGGACTGCTTCAGTTGACGGGTAGGGACGAATTCATCTGAAATTGGCAAGACCAAACTTCACGGTATGGATAATCTTCTTTGTGTTTTTTGTATGTTCAATTTGAATCCAAAATGATGCAGAGGTATTTTAATTCTGATACCACCTTTTCACAGTTAAACAACACATCGGGCTGAGTTTTTTGGGAGAAAAACATGCAAACTTATCTCATTCAGGTGCAAGCATGACTGGTTCAGCCAGTTTGATACATTGGCCATTGCTTCAGATAGTTTATATGCAACCTGTTGTTGATTTTTTGCGTGAGTGTAGAGAACAGTATCATCAGCGTACATTTGGAGACTGACAGATGGGCATGTGGATGGGAGGTCATTTATATATAAGCTGAAAAGTAGCGGGCCCAGTATGGATCCTTGGGGAACACCATTATCCACTGTGAGGGCCGCTGATGGAGGGTCTCCTATACGAACAGCTTGCTTCCTGTTGGATAGACATGTCATCCAATTGATGGTGGAGTGCATAGAGTTCTAGCTGTATCCATCGAATGATTGGACCTAAACCCAAAGTGCATAGGATGCAAAGGGTTATGGCCCTGACTCAGATGTGCTGTCAGCTGCTCTGTCCACCATTTCTCTTCTCTTCTCTTCAATAAGACTGGTAGGATGCTAATAGGCCTGAAATTGCCAACATCTGTCGGGTCTCCAGATTTGAACATAGGAGTAACAGCAGCAAACTTCCAGGCATCAGGAAAGATTCCCTGCTTGATGGACAGGTTTGTCAGATGAGCAGTTGGGCGGATGAGGGTGTTCTTATACTTTTTTCAGAAATGCAGTATCTAAGCCATGGACATCTTTTGTTTTCGAGTTCTTCAGAGAGCTGCTGTGTCGGATATTTCTGGGATTGATAAAACTGGTTTTGTGTTGTCAATGGCTGTGGTTTGAGAGCTTTGAGCCAGCTCTTGAACAGGCTATACATTTATTATACTGATTAAAAATACCAGAATCATAGTAGGATCTTGGGTTAAAGTTCCATTCACTTTGATTTCAAGGTGCTTTGTAGACTGAACATCTTTCCCGGTTAGTTTGTGAAGGTTTTTCTAGGTCGTTTTCCCATTGCCTCTTGCTTCTTTTATCACTTTTATGAAGAACCCAGCTTTGGCTTTTCTGATGTTCCTAATGACCTTGTTACGTAGGGATGCTGACTTCAGTGCTTTTTTCAATGCAATATCTCATTCTTTAATTTTCCTCCAGAGGTCCTCATTGAGCCAGGATAAAGAAGCCTTTTGTCTTTGTTTGTTTTTTATTCTTCTGCTGAAAAAGTCAAAGATGTTGCCTATGGTCTTCAAAAATGTATTGCTGCCTACTTCCACATCCTCTTGGGATAAAACATTAGACCAGTCAATTTCCATGATAGTGTTATCAAAGTTATTTAATTCATTTTTGGGAATTTGTTGTTGTTTTTTAATGATCGGGTTACCGAAACGTTTCCTAATCAGCAGTGTGGTATTATGGTCAGATAGCCCAGTCAGCAGATTATGGAACTTTGTGATTCGCTCTGGTCTGTTTATGAACATTAAATCAATTTGGGTCTTGGATGAGTTTGTTATTCTTGTTGAGCCTTGGACTATCTGGCAAAGTTAAAGCAATCAGTAATCTTTTTTTTATTTTCCCAGTTTATATTGAAATCGTCCATAAGAAAGAGCTCTTTCTTACTGTCACATGATTTAAGGACACTACATAGCTGTTCATAAAATAGGCTGTCAGATGAGGGGGGGTTGTATAAACCAATGAGAATGAAAGACATTTGTGGGGACAATGAAACCTTCAGCCCAATGCATTCAGCACCACCACAACAAACACATACAGTACATGCATTCACACATAATTGAGGGCATTCAAAAAATGGGAAAACAAGATTTTAACAGCCAAGGACATTTAAGCCGGGGGGCCGCCAGGTGGCACTGACGTAGACTACGCCACTGTCCCCACCCTTCCCTTTGTTTCTATCTTTTCTGAAGATCTTGTACCCAGGGACAATAAAGGCAGACACTGGGGAATATTTATTCAACCACATCTCTGAGAGACAAAAGAAGTCGAGGTTCGAGTCAATCCTTAAGTGTTCTACTTGTTCCCTCTTGGAGAAGACACTACGTATATTTAAATGTCCACCCAATAATCCAAATGAGTGGAACGATTTCAGCAGGGAATTAAAATTGCCTATCATAGCTTTTTTTCTAGGGCTCAACAGCTTAAAAATAGCCAGCACACACATGCCACCTGTATAACTGGGTTGTGTGCCTACATGACCGTGATTTATGGATATGGCAAGCATCTATACCCTCCACCACACACACACACACATTTTGAGCTGCTTCCTATCTATGACTCCCCCTGGAGACAGCAGCGCGGGCTGAGCTAGCAGCCAGCCATTCAGGCCAACAGAGGAACAGTGGATTGTCGACAATTAAATAGGCAATTAAGCCACTTTGATCAGTGTCTACACCCAGAACAGAGCGGAGCAGAGCAGGGATGCTATTAGACTGTGCTAGTGTCTTCACTTACACAGTACTGATTTACATACTGTGCTATGTGCTCTTAGGATAGCTGTTTGTTTTTGTGTGTTTTTTTATGTTTTATTTCAGAGGCTGTGCAGAGTGTGTGTGTTCAGTGTGTGTGTGTGTGTGTCTTCCAGCTGCATCCGCCACCCGCCTGTGTAATAAGGTGTTGCGCTGGTGCCTCAGGGCGGCCCTTGTCACCAAGGCTGCTATTTGGACCCCTTGAAGAAAGGATTAAGAATAATGGCATCATGGGAGGCAGGAGACGGAGAGAGAGAAGAGAGGAAAATCTGTACCGTACTGTTACATGAGGGACAAAGGCAGAGACAGAATGTATTTTGATGTCACAAGACAGAGGGAACAAAGTAACCAAAAATACTAAATGCTCACATAACTAATACTGCCTGGAAAAAGACACTAAATCCCCGTTCAGTGTTTCCCTGTAAGATCTGGTGGTGAGACAGAGGGTAGGGGTAGCAGTGGGTTGGTAGGATCAATGGATAAGCATTGAATAGTTTTGTTTTCTTTTTTATACAGATGCAGGGGAGATGGAAAGGGTACAGCTAGGTCTGTGTGGGTTTTCCTTTTTTTTGGGGGGGGGGGGGGTGGCTGTAAAGGAGAGAGTGAGCAAGAGAGATTAAAAGAGATCCAGAGGGATTTAAACCAGAAAACCCTTATGACAGTGGTTTGCACCCACATGCATTCAGACAGACGCAAGTGCATAAACCTAATATTCACATGCACACATGCCCACCAATTAATGTTAATCAGATTGATTCCATGTTGATGCATTGTGCCCTACAGTTGCATAACCCCAGGCTTCCTTTTAAGTATGAGCCAATTAATTTAGGATAGACTGGAAGGAAATCTAATTCTCACCTGAAACACTGGTACCATCAGACTCAAATGGACTCAACACTCAAGGCAGGTAGAATCAAAAAAGTATTTACTTGAAGCAGGGTTCGGTAATGGTGCATGGCTAGCTTTGACTCTATCCCATAATCGTATTCAATGTTTTATTCCCATTTTCACAATCTTTTTCTTCTCTGGTTTCCTTGAAAGGGATGTATTATCTCAGTTATTGGATAGAGGAAGTAAGTATGTTGGTGTCAAGTAGCAGGTTGTTACCACCTCATGCCACACCAAAATATACAACCCATCCTTTTTAACATCACAGATCACGTTTTACTCACACACACACACACACACACACCTCTGACGAGTCACAGTGGACTGTTCTTCAGACATGGTTAGACGCTGCTCTTCCTCCGCTGATGAGCTGGTGGACCTGCAAGGACACGTGTACATTATAGGTTTGTGTTTATTTCAATGCATTATTATCCAGTCGAGATATACGTGTATATATCATAGGTTCCATAGAGACCATCAGAGATGAACTGATGAACTTGGGAATGATGAACACCCACAGAACCTCTAGGAAGTTCATTCATTTGCATGAATTCATCTTTATACAGTCATCTATGCACTGTGATGGGCAGACAGATACCCAGTCAGCAGGGTTGTCCTTTATAGTGCTGAACCACTTGGCACTGTTTTGGTTTGATCACACACACTGTTCTGTTTGGAGAAAGCAGGAACCACACCCTAGTTGGCACACAGACACGCCTGTGGCCATGTATCACATGTATCACACGTGGGACTCGTCATGTCTTTGGGATAATTAGACTCTTTAAGAAATATCTTTATTTGGCTCATTGTTCCTTACTAGGGATTAATTTGCTTTATAGTATTATTTTATAGTAATATAGATGTGTTTTCCCATGGTAGACGGATCATCAAACTGGCCGTTGGGGGTTGGTAGGTGTTGCCATAGAGACAGGACATCAGGGCATGGGCACAGCAACATTTTTTTTATCAAGACCCAATTTTAATGATGGAGCACTGTTTATTATATTACATCCAAAAACACAGTGATGGATGATATTCATGGCTTGTTAATGCACAATTTCAGGTATTGTAATTCATTTATTTATCATATTAATCATGTATTTTTATTGATATTAAGATCTAGGGCTGACTGGAACTACAATTCCAGATAATATTTGCTGTTCATATTCATTCATTTGCTATATTGCTATTCAGTATTATATCAATATGATCAATATTAAAGGTGCTGTAGATAAGATTTAAGAGCTATTATTTGAGTGTAAATTGTTAGAAATGGCCTAGCCATCCATCATTTGTGAGAGAAATGCAGGAAACTAAACGTTTTTTGGTTTAGTTTCAAAATATTGCTCTTTTCTGCTCTTTTCTGCTCTCTTTCCAACTCTCAAATCTTACCTATAGCACTTTTGTGTGTGTGTGTGTGTGTGTGCGTGTGTGTGTGGGGCTAACGGTTGATGGATTCACTGGCTATATAACCTCTGTCAGACAGCAAATGGCACAATGATAAATGTGGGCTACAGGGAGCACGGCACCTCCATTTATATTGTCTTCGCTTGTTTCAGTTGTGTTGTTTTTGTGGCATATAAAGGAAAAGAAAATGGGTTCTTCAAATTATTAATTTTTAAACGCATTTAAGTGTATTCTGCATATATGTATACCAAATTACAATGGGCATATCTTTGAAACTTTGTTAGGAAGTAATTATCAAAACTTTATAGATAAAATAAAGTCTGTCCATGCCTATGGTTTACATATGTTTTTCTATGCGACCATGGTCCAACGTCACAACTGTTGTTGGTATTTTGCTTTTGGTTTTACATCTTTCATTTAAATAGCATTGAGTGATACAAAATATATTTTGATTGAGCATCCCGTTCTGTGGGAACCTAATACCATTGGGCGCACCATTGATCCTTACGTAATTAAGTGTTTGCAATGTCAAGGAAGAGGTCAAGAATGTCAGCTGATGTTCACTAGGTTCACATCAGTCCTTGTGTGTTTGATATGCAAGCGTTTTTTATGAAGTATTGCCATAAAAAACTTTGGAAAAGGCTTTGATTGGTTGGGGGGGGCGGGGCTATTTTTTGTTGAAACAGGCGTGGATGATTATTTTCTAATTAAACCATTAACCACCAAACCACTGCACTTGGCACAGGATGCTCCTGTGTTGAGTTTAGGAGCTGCACCGCTGGGCTCTGGTAGAAGTGTGGAACAGAGAGGAGAGTGCAGCCATCAAAGATGTGACTGTAAGCAGATAGCTAGGCATACAGTAGACTTATGAGGAGAAGGTCTACCAAGGAAGCAACCAGGCCGGTGGGCGGAGGGGGGGTGGTCTATAAATAGATGTGTGCCCCCTCTTCCTATAAAGGACTACAGGGTCTCTGGGTGTTCATGCCACAGGCGGTAGAATCACACGCCACGTTGTTTTCCCCTGGTTTGTCAAGGTTGGTTGAGCTCACACACGCAACACATTGGCACGTGAAGCGGTGATCCTTATAAAAACAATAGGCTTTTGATAGTACTATACATTTTTTATTTGCACGTTATTAATTGTATTATCACTTTTTAAGATGAAGGAAGGAAGGAAGAAGAAAACCAACTCCAGTTGTCTTGACTGTGCCTTAGTTATGGGCAGGAGTGTTATTTTGCATGTTTTATGCTGTTAATTGCAGTTCAGTAGTTGATAAGAATGGGTTCTGTGACTAGTCCCAGTCTGAGTTATTGGAGTCTGAGTTATTTAGATGGCTGTCATGACTACTAGGCATGGTGCCTCTGTCAAACTGTGGAATTGCGTAACACGCACACAGAAGTGTTTGTGTGTGCGCTTAGGCATTTTTGCTTTTAAATTTGTGTGTGTGTGTGCGTGTGGAGTGAGGCAAATTTGTCTGCATTTTTTTCCCCAAGCCAGTCATGAAGAGTGGTGTGTAACAAATGACACCCAAATAATAGCTCTTACATCTTAGCTACAGCACCTTTAAAGTCCTGTCTGCCTGCACTGCTGTTAACCTGCCTGTCTGACTGCATGTGTGTTTTTTTGCCTGTATGTCAGTATGTCTGCCTATTTGAGTCACTTGTCTTTCTCAGACGTGTCAGCATGTCTGTGGACCGGGAAAGGGCTGTTTGTGATGGGAATGTTTGTGACAGATTGCAAAAACAACTGAATAGGCATGTAGTGAGTGAGAGTCTATGATGGGCAGGAAGAGAGAGACAGATGGAAACAATGTGCGTCTTTGGTTTTGCCGTCAAATTGTCGTAGTAAAAGGCTTCTTAAAACGCTTAAAACTACTGGATTGAGCTGGAAATCTGTTGGCCACACTCGCCAAATTAAAGATATTTTCTTTTTATCATGGTATGGGAAATGTAATTGAGATTACTATTATAAAGTACTTTAGTTGTTGTTTTTAAAGTTTCCTTATCTCTGAACGTCAGATCAGATGCTTAGGATTGGTGTCGTAGTCTTCCATGAATGTCCAAAGGGACGTTGAATCACAGAAGCAACCTGTTGCGTTGTTCATCAGAATCAATACTGAATAATAGCTTCTGTTACACTGTCCTCAAGACATTTATTATTTGCTGCATTTGTGTGTGTGTTTCAATGTCTACAAAAGAAAAAGTGAGACTTGTCAAAATACCATAAATCCAACAAAAAGCGAGGAGAGCCAGACAGGACAGCGTCAGACAGGACTGCTCTGGCCTTTAGTGTCTCCCCTCATCCTGTCCTGTATCATCCCCCATCTCTCTCTCTCTCTCTCTCTCTCTTCCCCTCTCTCTAAATTCTCTCCCCTCCTCCTCCCTGATGTCCTCCCCTCCTGTATTTCCATCTCTCTCTCTCTCTTACACACACCCCACATTTGTTGTGCCTTCCAATGTTCAGCCTTCAGTCCAAACCGAAGCCACGGGAAGCTGTTTTGACTTGTACCGGACATGCGGAAACACACACACTCACATTTGCACTCTCATGCACCCGTACACATCCATGACATTAGCCTCGTGAGACCACCTCGCGAGTTCACGTTCTGTTTCTCTCTGCAGATCAGTCTGGCCTCAAGCCCGTTGAAAGCATCTTACAAAATGAAATTGAAAAAATGAAGTAAGGACCAATCAGGACCAATCAGAGCTAGCGGGAGGGAGACTGAATAACGATGTTGTTAAAAGATGAACAGAAATTTGCATGGAAGGCTTGTATATGTGATGAGATGTGGGCTGACAGGGCAACAGGGACTTGCACTAGAGGCCTTGCTTCTCATCCGCCTCGCACCCCCGATCTCCTGCTGATCATCTTCATCGCCTCCTCTCTCCCCACATCCTCACACATTCACTCACACACACACACACACCGCACACAAAACATGCATACATCCCTCTGCATGCATGCTCTCACATACACTTGCCCTCTACATGCGCCTGTGCACACACACGCACTACCTGTAATAAGTGTCACCTTTACACACACACACACACACAAGCAACCACTAGCAGGTGTCTTATACATCTACACACATGTAAGCATACACACATATTACATTGTAATCCTTACAAATATACATTTGCTTGCTGTTGTCTTCCTTCATGTGCGTTAAACACGGGGAAGAGGAGAGAGATAGAGAGAGACAGAGCAAGACCACCTCCCTCTAAGCCTCATGTGGGTGTTTATTAACCAATAACAAGGCAGAATGGACTTGGAAGTGGCTTATGATTAAACTACCATACTTTAACTGGGCTATTCAGAAATGTATACCCCCCCGCATTACTCCCTTCAAATGAAATGAATGAACCCCTAGCTCAGCAATGTGACGAATTGAAAAAATAGCCTGTTGTCATTGGAGCATATTTACAGAACAGCAAATCCTCTGACAAATCATTTCCTATCGGATGAATACCATGCCATAAATCAAAACCAAAAAAAGCTCTGAAAGGTTGAAATCTAATAAAAAAGGTTTTGCAAGATTGAAAGTTTTGAAGGTTTGCATAATGGTTTGATAGGCTGAAAAAAAACAACAACTATGGAAACATACATTGTGCTCTCTGATGTGCCAGACAATGTGAGGAACACACCGGGGGGCGGGAGGCTTACTCACTCCACTACAGTGGGCGGGATCTGTAAACCTGCAGAAGCCAATCCTACTATACAACACAGTCACATGACCTGAACAAACTATTCAGTCATAGAGGGAGAGAAAGGGAAAGCGGGCACAGAAAGAGGGAGGGAAGAGAGCAAGCGAGAGCCACACATCCAGTTCGTCTCAGTGTTTCTCTCTGGCTCAGGAGCAGAGGGATGCAGACTGCAAAAGGAGCTGTTACACTTACACACACACACTCATACACAGACACACACCCACCCACCTATCCAGCGCAGCGCGCCACACACACGTGTGCCTGAACCGAGGAGAGAAAAGCGCAACAGCCAACAAAGGAGGAGAACAGAAAGAAAGAGAAGAAAGAAAAGAGCAGACAAGGCCCAGACACAGGGAATAAAAACGGACTGAAAAGGGAAGAAAGGAAGTGGTGAAGGAGACGAAGAGGGATAAATATCATGTCTTCTCTCTCTGACCAGCAGCCCGGCTCTCTGTTCTCAGAGTACAGTGAGCTCTCCCTGGCTCCTGGTGGTGCGCCACAGAGCTGGGACTGGCAGCACAAAGCCGACACCAGCGGCCCCAGGGCTCTGCTGGTAGGGGTGGGAGGGCCGCTCACGCCCACCATGCCCACCATGCCCACCCCGCTGACCCCGCTCACAGATGAAGACAAGCTTTGCCTCTTTGAGTGCCTAGGAGGCGGCGACGCAGAGACGAAGGGCTCCAGCGTGCCGTTGACGGCAGGTGGGAGCGTCCACCGCACCTCCCTGGGCAGCGCCGGGGAGAGCCCTGGCAGCCCCCCGTCATCCTGCCTATCCCCCTCTCCGGGCTGCCTGACCCCTTCCCCTGCCCTGGGCTTGGGGGTGGGTGTTTCTCCACCCCTGGCACCTTGGCTGCTCTGCATTGATCCGCCCCCGCCCCCGACTCCTGACGACCATTACCTGGTCGGATCCCCTCTTATCGGGACGTGTCCTGCGGGTGGGATCTCCCCAACCAAAACATGGAGCGACTCCAAATTTGCATCCCTGCTGCAGCAGGCACCTGGCGATGGCAGAACAGGAGTCAACAACAACTACATGGAGGAGCAGGAGGAGATGATGGCTGGAGCAGAGGTGACCCCTGATGCCCAGCAGCTGGCTGAGTGCTCCTCACCAGACAAGAGCGAAGAAGAAGTGGAGGAGGAGCAGGAGGAACTGCGGCCGTGTTTTATCGGCCGGGCCGAGCAACAGAGGAAGGCTATGCGGCGCGCCATGTCCGACTGTTCCCACCTCTCCGTGCCATCCAGCTTAGACCCGCCTTACCCTGGGGGGGAAGGGGCGGGTCCGGACAACCTCGCCTCTCCCGCAGGAGTCGGTCTGCGACGTTCGCCGCATGCCTCAGCCATGAAGCGCTCGCTCACTGTGGCCGAGGACCAGCCACCGGCCCCGACCCTATCGGCGGCCGGCGCCACGCACGCCGACCTGCGCCTCTCGCCATTCCTGTCTCCGAAAGACGCCGACACCGAAACCAGGTTCCTTCTGTCGCCACTAGAAGCAGCATTGAAGGGGAACTGCGGGGAGCAGGGAGGCATCTCGCTACCCGTGCCACTCAGCCCCAAGGACTTTGAAAGCCTCCCAGAGAGTGGGTCCAGTCTGGCCCCCTTCAAGGACGCCCAAGTAGGCATAAGCACTGTCCAGCACTCCGGGTTGGCCCGTGTTGGACATGGGGATGACCTCAATGAGGGCACTGGCACGAGGCTGGCCACAGAACCCAGCAGCTTGGATCCCAAAGTGGGAGGGGACACAGAGGGGTACTTTCAGTCCAGTGTTGATGTCACCGACCCTGGCTGGTGCCCCAGCACTAACCCATTCATCAGCGTAGTGGATGGTAGGTGATGGTCACTCACTAGCCTGCGCGACTGTGAATGCAACCCATATTTGGGGTTTTATTAAACAGCTGATTCATTTACTCTGGTAAATGTGTGCGTAGTACGTAGCAGTAGGGCTCTGTTTCTGTTGCACCTAGGGTATGCCAAATTACTTTTTGGGGAAATCATAAATGTATTTGTGAATAAAATCGTAATTGTTATTAAGCCAAAATTTGAATGGAAAAAAAGATGTACTAAGATAAAATACGTAAGTAAATAAGTAAATCTGCCGTGGCAGTGATTATGTAATTAGAAGTCTGGTGTCTGGAAATGAAGGAAGTATTCAGCTCATACGTTCAGCTCCTTTCTTTCAGTTTGTGAGTGTGAATGTGCACAGGGGTGTGTGTGCATGCGTGTGTGAAGGATTATATGGATTATGTTTCTTCACTTGTATCCAGTATACTTTGGCATCTTGCAGATGTCTTCCTTCTGGGTTTAAGAGAAGATGGGGAGGCAGGAGAGAGAGAGAGAGAGAGAGAGAGAGAGAGATACCATAGAAAAGGAGAGAAAAACAGTGATTCTGTAGGCTGCTTGACATTCTGACATTCTGTACTAGTATCTGTCTGGTCGTGTAGAGCCTGAACACTGAGATACATATAGATCTGTGTGTGTGTGTGTGTGTGTGTGTGATGCCTCTGGGCATAGTAGTAACAGTAGTATTCTGCAGTTTATCATCTCCCTTGGAGTCTCTTTTGCTCTCACTCTCTTTTTTCTGTTAAATCTACCCACTGCCATATAACACCATGTGCCAAAGAACATCAGCCCAGATGCTGTTGAATGGGTAATGATCTCTCTTTCCTTCGCTCTTGTCTCTCTCTCTCTTTCTCTCTCTGTTCATCTCCATGGTAATTTTTGTCCTTTTATAAGGTTATTTTTCCGCCCTTCGAAAGTCATCCCATCACCATAAACACAACACAATTATAATCATAGCTTTCGTCTGTAAAAACATAAAATAGGAAATTCGGGGGGGGGGTTCCAAATGCATCACTATGCATTTGGAAAAAAGGAATAGTACTGAATTGTGCTAGGCGCTAGGCACCACTTTGCCCACAGGGGGAGCAAAGTCACACATAAACGCCATACATCAAACCATGACTCGGACTCACTCCAAATCGCTTGGGGACACTTATCTACTTCACCCCCAAGTGACGTGCCTGCAAATCGCTGGGAAAGGGCGGTTGCTGAGCTTGGCGATGCGTGCTGTGAATACCTATTGAAGCTGCGAGCAGCTTTCATTAGGGGGCCAAGCACTGAAAGTGCGAGGCACCCTATTGTAATTGGTGGCTTTTTCTTTTTCCTTACCCTGCAATGGAAGTCTATGGCAGCACCTATAACCGACTGGTCGGTTTTTACGAAACTTTGCATGATTGTAAAGGGTCATGCCAAGAGGCTATGGAACAATTTTTACATCGATAGGCCAAAAGGTGGCGCTATAGCAACCGATTGAAAAGCAAACTTTGAACAGGCATATCTCATGCCCCGTTTGACCTAGAGTCATGAACCTTTGCACACACATGCCACTCCTCACGAGGAACAAATTTGCCTCAAGAACCCATAACTTCCGGTTACTTAGATTTTCCGCCATTTTGAATTTTGTGAAAAACAATTAAAATCTATCTCCTCCTAGGAATATTGAGCAATCTGTATGAAACTGGGCAGACACAATCTAGGGACCGATATCTACAGTTCCTTTTGGCAAAAGTTTGAAAAGTCAAAAACCGGAGCCGCTATGAGCCAATGAAGATTGCGGAGGCGTGGCTTTTCACGTAAAGATGTATAACTTCTGATTGGAACTGAACACCACAAC
>OMKN01066148.1:0-10654 GCA_900302345.1 Melanonus zugmayeri
GACGACTCAGCACTCACATGTGCATTTCTGCACATGTGCAGATAGAGAGAGAGACAGAACGAAAGAGACGAGAGAGAGAGAGAGAGAGAGAGAGGAAAGAGCAAGAGAGAAAAGAGAGAGAGAAAAAGAGATAGGAGAGATAGAGAGAGAGAGAGAGCGAGAGAGAGAGAGTTGGAGAGGGAGAGTGATAGACCTGGAGAGAGAGAAAAAGAAAGAAGAGCAAACAAGAGAGGAGAGAAAGAGAGAGAAAGAGAGAAAAAGAAACAAGAGAGAAACAAGAGAGGAGAGAAAGAGAGAAAAAGAGAAAGAGAGAAAAAGAAAGAGGGGAGAAACAAGAGAGGAGAGAGAGGGGAGAAAGAGAGAAAAAGAGAGGAGAGAGAGAAGGAGAGCGAGAGTGTCTGAAGTATTAGAGGAGAAAAAAAGGGAAAGAAAAACATTGTCACGTGTGTCCTAGAATAGGTGGCGCTCTGCTCCACCAGGGTAATGTGTGGACAGCACCCAGGCAGCATAGACCCTCCTGTCCCCCAGGCCCCTCATGTTCCCTTCACATGTACTCCTCCTGCACACACACACACACGCACACACCCACACACCCACCTGGCCCCGTCCCCTTCACCTTACATAACCTTGCTTCACCTGTTGTGTTGTGTTGCACCCTATGGAGAGAGTCGAATGTTAATATAGATATGCTTGGTATGCATGTGAATTCAATTCACAATCACATTCTATACCCTCTATATGCTAATAATGTCAAGAATTGAGAGTATGATATAGAATATCTCAAACCTCATAGTGTGATAGATGTAATTAGATGACAAAACAAGATGCAATATAAATTATAGACATGGCTATTTCATCTCTTTTTTATTCTCTCTCCTCTTTTACTTTTCTTTCTCTGCGAGCCATTCACTTGAGCATCACCTGCTTCTATAGATTTCTTCAGGTTTCTTGTGCCCGGTCGAGCACAATGTGAGAGCTTTTGTGAGCACACGTCCCCATTCTCTCCGTACGGGCATCTGTGCTGGCATCTCACGGAACGCTACTGCACATGCACATGCCTCCGCGGCGCGCATGTGTTAGCAGTTAGCCCCTTCCACTGGCGTGCTCCAGGGCCACGTGCGCCATATATAACCTGAGACAGTTCATCACACGCTGTGACAACTTTTCTCTCACTTTCAGAGGAGCAGACACTGCCCCCACCTTCGTCTCAGCACCCAGAGGAGACGCTGAGGACGCTCTCCACACCTTTGCCCCATCTACCCTCTCATCGCCCCAATCATTGTTGTGCAAGTGTGTGAGCGTGGCAGCTCAGTAATAAATAAATGTATACGTATGTATATGTGTATGTGTAAATATATATATGTTTCTGTGTTCTAGTTCCTATCGGTGAGGACGGTCTAAACCTCATCACACCTGGGACAGCTTGTTAATAAAGACATTTACAAGACAAGTCATTTCCTTGACAAGTTGAGACGGTCTGAACTTTCATGTTTGACCTGTTCTGTAATTTCACAGCATCAGATGGGCGGCCAAAAAAAACGCTTGCTATTTATGTACAGTAATGAGGTGTGTGCAAGGGTAGTGAGATTCACGCTCGTCTTCCTGTTGAGCTGGGTGGTGGTGGGTGGAAGAGAAACAACCCTCCGCTCACAAGCTTGTGGACGTGTGGAGCTGTTGAGCTGGGTGGTTGGAAGAGAACGAACCCACCGCTCACAAGCTTGTGGACGTATGGAAGTGTTGGGCTGCGTGGTTGGAAAAGCAAAACAACCCACCGCTCACAAGCTTGTCGTGTGGAACTATGCCATCAAAATGATCTCTTGGTTCTCACGGTGCATGATGCAACATATTTTTTGTTTAGATGTACAATAATTAACATGACTTAATCAGGTCATGCTAATTGTATTTCTACTCGGGGCGTTGCCTTCTTTTAGACGATGAGACGATGAGAGATAAGAGTGATCAGACTCTTATCTTATCTAATCCCACGGTACTGTAATTTCAGCATGCTCCATTACAAAAGATATGAATAAACGAGGAAAACATTGTCCTTTAGATCAGACAATCAGCTTCATTTACTTCCTGGTGCAGCCCCACAAATATCATCCAACTATCCAACTGACGCAGCAGCTCCACAGTGTTGATTAGTGTTATAAATCACTGGGTGACGGAACGCATTCCTTACGGCATTCCACCCAGCCGCCAAGTGTTGCTCCGACCTGATGGGAAAAACAGAGTGATCTGGCCATGTTACTTGAGAGGAGTTGGCACTGAAAACTTCCACATGATCCGCCTATAACAGCCCTGGCAGCGGGAGCGGGGGCGGCGTGGACCCGGCGTTGGACATTGATTTGGCGGATGGCTTGTTGACAACTTCCGTTATTTTTCATTTAATTTATTCATAATGAAGTTGAAAAAGGGACTATAGGGGGTTCAGTCCCTGCTCCCTCCAAGTCCCACAGGCCAGTATGTGATATAACACACGGGATAGTGGTGACTATTGTAATGAAGGGGTTGTGAATGTAATGCATCTTAATATGATCCCTTCTCGAAAGAAAAACAATATATTTATACATTTATTTTTTTCATGTATTTATTTAGTTCATTGGTCTGTTTGTTAGGTACGTTATTTATTTTCTGTTCCGGGCATGAACGGTCTGATCCTGTTTTCTTTTTTCCCTGTTACAATGTTCCCACGTGACATGCAAAAAGTGTGCAAACTGTAACTTCAGTGTATATGCTGTGTATCGTGACTCCATGAGGTTCCCATCCAGCACAGGAATGATCCAGTGATCTGGTGTGGAGGTCCTGCTTGTGTTGCTGTGCTCCCAATCCTGTGCATCATGTTTAGACCTTTTCCTCGGTGCGCAAAGCCCAGGCGTCTGCTGGAGCACTTACATAAGCCAGCTAATGTACTGGTCACATGGCACGATCTGCCCCGCGGATATGTGGAGGCATCCCACCGACGCCTGGGGCTGTCCTACAAACACAAATGGACATACTAAGAACATGTCATACATGTTCTTAGGGACTCATGACACATACACACACATGCACAGGACACACATATGCAGATGCACGTGCACACACACACCTGAATGCACACACACACACATACACGTGTACACACACGTGTACACACACACACACATTTGGGTGCTTAGATCCGGACATGCTCCTGGGCCTCCCAGACAGACACGTTCCCCGGGCTGAGTGCATGTGAACTGTCTGTGGAACACGGCCGGGTGCTAGTGCTCCGAGCGGGCCGCATGTGAGTTAGGAATAGGAAGGAGCCACAGAGAGAGAGAGAGAGAGAGAGCGAGAGAGAGGGCGTATCCACCTAGAATGTGCCAAAGTACCAACCCCTTTAAAGTCACAGCACATGCTTCTAGGAAACATGCCCGCATACCACTTCCCCTCTGATGACATCACGTCAGCCGGCCTCTCGCGATTGGTTCAACTTTGTCACACACAACGGGCACTTTTTCTTCCCTCCTTTACAGTGGTTGTGTGTGTGTGTGTGTGTGTGTGTGTGCCCACTCTAAATGCAGTTACATTTTTAAATGTGCGGGGGCGGGGCTTAGCTCAAATGAAGAAGCATTTACAGTAACAGGATGATGCCATATTTGGACGTCTGGGAAGGCGATGACGCTCCAAGTAAAAGAAGGTGAAAGATATTGACCCTGTTCATACTTGCTGAAGTCTTGTCCTCTTATGCAAGAATTGGCTGGTGCAGTTAAAAGAGATTAAAGGCCACATTCGATATTATATAAAAAAAGAAAGAGAAGAAAACTGTTACATGTGAGACACGTGCTCGGACTAGAACTACACGTTCTAGCTCACATGCCAAATGTAATGAAATGACTAATAATGATTTGTGGTTGCAAAGAACTGTCATTTACTCCAACTCAAGGAGTATAAGTTATATTAGAGGGAAACAAACTACAAACACTTTTTAATTCTATTTCCTCAAAGCTGGGAAAGTACAAAAAAACCAACAACATTCCAATGGACATCAATCTAGTTGAGAGCAGTCCTGCCGTGACTCACGTGTTTCTGTGTATGTTTACATTCTCTGGAGTGACAAACACTGGCTGTTCTTACGTGTGTTCCAGTACGTTCCATTACTGATTTAAATATACATTTGCAAATGCAGAATAACCCCCCCCCCTCCACACACACACACACACACACACACATACTTCTCCTGGGGCCCAGGGAAGACTCTGGAAGGGAAAACTGAGCTGACTCATACGTGCAAATCAATGCCGTTAAAGTAACAACACATACACGCATGCACACACACATACACACACACATATGATATGTTACTCATAGTTACTCTTCTACACACACAGCACACAGGTACATTGTATGTGCTATGAAGGTGTGGTAACTATTGCTTAGTGTCAACATGTGCATGTGGAGCCACCGGGTCATTTAAGGCTGCTGTGTGTATATGAAATGATCTCCACCCACATGAACATGAGCTGCTGCTTTTTTTTCCCAAAAGGAGTGAATACAAACAGTGAATTCCGCCCATCCAATGCTAAAATGGCTGTGTGTTGATCTCTAACATGGCCTTTTGGCAGATTTTTAAGGAATGAGTTGGAATCCCGCAACGGCTGCTTTGAATCAACCAGCCTGATACTGTATGGATCACAGTGTAGTATGCATGACTCAACTATAGGCCCGGATATCAGTTGGTGTTGTGCAACTATTTCGTTGATAGAACAAAACGTAATGAAACCTTTCTCTGGCTTTGATGTGGTTTACTCCATGGTGACAGTTATTGCTTTGGTACAAAACAAGGGGGAAATGAGGCAGTCCAGGAAGCTAGGATATGCAGAGTCATCAGAAAGGCTGGAGTCACACAGAGTATGTGGCTGTGGGGGTAAAGTCACTCGGGTCTCTCACCTCAGTTGCCTTCATGGAAGAAGTTAAAGAAGTTTGTGTTGCGGTGCGGTGCGATTGGATTTAGGTCTATGACGACCGAGAGACACCCAAGTTGTGATAGAACATTAAACAAAAAAGAATGTGATAACTCACATAGGCCTCACTGGTTCACCCCCCAGGATCTTGTAAAATCACCAACTTCATTACGTCACCTCTAGCCTACATTGAATGGAGCATGCTCATTATGGCAATTATATAGGACACTTCAAAAGAAGCCCCTCTGTGTTTAAAGCCAGACAGATTTGCACCCCGTTGTTAAATTGTCCTTTAGCTCTTTGTATGTCACACTGTTTTTTTAGACGCATTCTATAGTCAAGCTCTGTATGGAAATCTGAAGCAACGCGAGGGTAAAAAAAGATTTTTGAGGAGGAACGGAGCCATGTTTTTAATTCTGTTTCACTTGGCTAATTATAATTGTCAACGGAGGAGGGAGGAGAGTTAGAGGGGAGGCTGACATTGTTTGAGTGGGTGTCTCCTAAATGCACGTGATCTCGTTTACTGCGAACAGGGTCTGTGACTCACCGCCGGCTCTCGGTCTCGTCTGGTCTCACACGCCAGACCTCTCGCGCTTCACGACCTCTCGGGTTGCCAGGCGGCGCGTGCATGTGCGTCATGCCTTTACAATGACTTATACAGGCTAATAATAATAATAATGGTGATGATAATAATAAGATCCATCATATGATATGAAGTGTTACCTAACGGTACTTTACCTAACCCAATTTCCCCAAAACAATACGTGTTTTCTCTTCTTATTTTATATTGGGTGAATACTATGCCGTGTGTGTAGGTGTAGTGTCTGTCGACTATACTAAGCCATTTATAACGTCAAACATGAAATATGAAGTGTTTAGGGCATATAGACCTACATGTAATAAAGTCAAACTGTTACTGTTCAAATAGGCTAGCTCTAATTTCTGCCTGTGTCTTTACGAAATAGACCGCTGCCATTCTGCACAGGGGAGACATCATACAGATCACTGAATAAAGAAAATGCCTTCACACTGACCGAGAACTGTCCTAAATTGACGTGCACTCCATCTGTTGAAAAGAAACCGATCCGCGTGTCCACGTGTTTGTGTCATTTCCATCCCATTTAAATATGTACGAACATCTCTCCTATCGGGCCGACGCTGGTTCGAGACGCGCGCGCCATTTGTCGGACCGCGGCCCGGAGAGCCAATAGGAGACGCCGGCGCCTGTGCGCCCGCCCCCCCCCCAGACACGTTGCTCTGGGAGAAGCAACACGCGCCGCTCAATCGCAGTGCTGCTTCTCTCGTGCACGTACCGCGCGTCAGCTGCTCCCCATTCAAGTGTCCTGGATCTACCGCGGAACAAAGAAGGCTGCTATCCGCTCCATCCCGGTAAGGTGTGTACCTCAGACCTAATGTTACATATCTGTACACTACAAGGTGTCTGTCGTCCGCCCATCTTAACAGTGTGTTTTGTAAATGAATAGTAATGTTCTGGAGATGTTTTTTTATTGCTATGTATTTGATAGTATGTATGGTGCCGTTTAACACCAGGTGGCCGATTTGATTGTCTGGGATATGATAGCATGCCATCAAACTACTAGATCCCTTTATTAGATCCCTTTATTAGACAGGACAGCGCGTACACACTGTGTCTATTTTATATGGTGAGAATGTCACGTTTATATTGACTGTTAAGTTGTAGGCCAGAGATGAGGTTTGATTGTGTAGATAACCTACACAACTTCTGAATGTAGACTATATAACGGACTAATGTTTCTATGTAGGCTACTCTATCTTTTGTGAATAACCTAATAATAATAATAATAATTCAGTTATAGCAATACTCAGTACACTTTTTAATGTATTTAAATTCATCATCTTCATTTGAACTAAAAACTATTGGTGAGATATGTGATTGTTGTAATGTAAAGATGCATCCTATAATCAAGGAGTCGAGCTGCAGACATTATTTCAGCTTTCAGTGGAATATCCCGTCCCTGGAAAAAGGAAATGTGTAGGCTTCACTTTCCATATAAAAAGCAGACGTGTGACTCTCAAATGTCTTCTGATGTCACTTCATCACACCAGAATATACCGGGTGTTTGTAAAGCCAGAACCGTCTAAACGATACAATATTTAATATTTATATTATTTTAGTGTGCGTGTGTGTGTGTGGGGGGGGTCCTCTTGTTTATATAGTGATGGAAAATAATATTTAAGCACTCGGAATTGAGGCCTGTGTTCATCTTAAAAAGGGATGTGAAATAATTCACAAAATCTTAAAAAATATTTAGGCCTACCTTGGATGTGGTTAGTTAGGCTATTTGTATTGTTGTTGTTTTAAGGTCAATTATACAAAACTGCGAGTCCAATGTCCTTCACTGTGTAATGTCAAGCCATGATGGCACTTCTTAGACAAAGAACAGAGAATGTTTTTTCATGATCATCATCATCATCATCATCTGCTGTTAATACTATAAACAGACAGAGTTCTTTTTTGCAATGCAAACATGTGTACCAAACAAATTGGTAGGGCTACTAATAATTTATTTGATGAATACCGCCTAGTGATTTCATAATCAAGGGCTATTCGTTCTGGAGTCTTTATTTATATTTGAACATTTCTAGGATTTTTCCGACAATTGATTCCTTAAATTGTGTCCCTTAAGTGGTAACGAGGAGGAGGTCAGGAGGAGTTAGTGGTGGTGACTGATAAGGCAGACTCCCTGGCCTATTAAATACAAGCCAGGACAACCCTGTTTACAATTGCGTACAAAGGAGGCAGCTAGCCTAGCACACAGATGTACCGTAATGTTGGACAATCTGTTGCTTTCTTAAGCATGGTGACCTAAACACGCCCTTTACCAAACCATAATAACATTTCATGGATAGATGATACAATTAGGACAATTCACTGTTCCTCGTTCAGGTAGAACAGCAGAGTTCTGTATTGTTGAACATGTTACCCGGGGCAACAACAGAGGATTGCTTTTGGCGTGAGGAGGGCGTCTGAGTGTTTGCTTTTGATGACTGGCCCCCAGTGTGTGTTTACTGGCTCCCCGGCTCTCCTCTGTTGTGGTTGGGAAGCCTGCAGGTCATTGGTTATCCCAACAATTGGGTTTCTCTGGCACCACCTGCTCCGCCAGCACACTCTCCAGATGGTGCTACGATGCACTTTAAGAGCAGGATCACGTAGTAAAGACTTCTTTTTACAATTTAATGATTTACCTGATGGGTTTATCTTTCAGCCAGCTGACCCGCCAGTGGCAGGGGACAGTGGACTGGCCGCTCAGACCTGTTACATTGTAGACACAGAACAGCGTCTTACTACTGCATGGGTGTTTTTAATGTGTTTATTGTGATGTTGGTGAGTCTTGTATTAATCTGTTGTCCTGCCCGTCAGTCAGTGATGGTCAGTGGTGGTTAGAGTCTCCGTCCCGAGGATGTCTGCTACGGATTCGGAAAGCTCCATTGATTGGCTTGCGACTGACAACGAGGAGGACGAGGAGAACGAGCAGGAGAATGAGCCAGACTGTGCAACGCGGAGACCTGGGCAGCCGTGCAGGAGCTCTCTGTCCCCGGGGAGGTCACCCTCATGCCGGGGTCCGCTCGAGAGTGACAGCAGCAGCAGTAGTAGCAGCGGCGGCGGCGGCGGTGTCCTCCACCACGGCAGAAGAAGCGACACGGTGAAGAGGGCCTGCTCAGGCCTCTGGAGCGTGGTCGGCGATAGCGACGCCAGGAGACTGTGTCAGGCACAGGCGGCAGGGGAGGCGAGAAGCGTCAGGAACCCCATGAAGAGGCCTCATGGCTCCATGGAGGGCCAGGAGCCGCAGCCCCCCTCCCACCAGGAGGACAGAGAGCAGGTCTTCACCAGTAAGGTGAGCACCAGGCAGCACTGTCTCGGTATACGCCTTTTGTTTGTTTCATTTTCAACTGGAGCTCCACAGCATCGCTGAGAACGAGCCTCTCCCCAGTTGTAGATAACTGTTGTGATATTCCAGGAAACAATACAACCCTCCCACGTGACTTCATGGTGACCTGAAGCATGTCAAGCTACTTGATTGTGAAAGAGATACAGAAACGCTACATTAACTGCAAAGAAAGAGAGCATGTTTTTACAGCATATGTGCTCTATTACAATAAATAATTTCCTCTTTTTTTTCTTCTTCAGTGTATGGCATTACAATGCTACATTCATCCATTATCGTCCATCTTGAATGGCCTTCGCTCTGGGAGATACAGAGAACGTAAGTCAGACGTTTGCATTTTGTTCTTCCTGTTCTCCTCATATGCCCTTTCGCATTGGGTCTGGTGTAGGATTGAGATGCCGCCATTTTTGGATTGAAACCAGATCTCTCAAGCAGCCTTCTACTCACATTCTCTTATTTTCCTCTCACTCTAGCTCTCTCCCTTTCTTACTCTCTCTTTCTTACTTTCTCTCTCTTTGTTACTCGCTCTCTCTTTCTTTCTCTTTGTTACTCTCCTATTCTTTCTCTCTTTCTCACTCTCGCGTACTTTCTTTCTTATTCTCTCACACTCTCCCTCTCTTTCTCATTCTCCCTCTCTTACTTTCTTTCTTATTCTCTCACACTCTCTCCCTCTCTTTTTCTATCTCTCTTACTCTCTCTTACGCTCTCTCTTTCTCACTCTCTTACTTTCTTTCTTATTCTCTCACACTCTCTCCCTCTCTTTCTCTCTCTCCAAAACGAAAACAAAAGACTGGATATGTTGTGCACAAGTCTTGGAGGACTAGCTTAAGAATTTGAGAGAGAGAGAGATGTCTAAAACATGTATTGTTTGGTTTAAGAATATCAAGTAACCACAAGTATTTGCCTTGTGTGAAGTCTTTGTATTTTTATAATAGAGACCATTTCTAGAGGTGTTTTTATAGTGCACAACAGGTCACAATGTCCCCAAATGAAATTCAGCACCTTTTTTTAAATGATTAAATAATTTCACACAAATTGGCAGATGAACTGATATCACATTTATTATAATATCCATAATTTATGATGAGCTAATTTTACCCGAGCCAGGACGCTGTGGCCTGAACACAGTGTGAAATGTTTAGCATGGCTCCTCGGAGCAAGCCGCACTGTGCTCACGCTAGGCTCTGTAAGTACTTAGTTTGGGAACTCTGTCAAACCAAAGGCCTCGAATGACCCCCACACTTCCTGCCCATAGAGACAGAGCGTCTACTTGCGTACACATTCACCAGAAAGGCCATCTGGTGCGCAGCCTCAGCCCTTCTGTCAAGACAATGTGACTCACGATGGACCTCCCCTCTTCCCCTGTTTATAGGACTCAGCAGTTTCCAGGAGAGCGTGGCTATAGACAGGATCCAGAGGATCATGGGGGTGTTGCAGAATCCATGCATGGGGTATGTGTCTTCTTCTTCATCATCATCATCTTAATCATCAATGAAAAGTCTAGATCCTATGACCTCTTCAATGTTTTTTTTTATTTGTTTTAAGTTGATTGTATTTCTGTAAAGTCTTTTTCCATGCTATTATATGGATAGACATATTATTGGTGTATTTATTGTGACGATTTGCAGTTTAAATTTTTGAATTGCCAAATCTATATTCTATACTCTTCAAAGCCCTCTCTTAGTGCTGCCCAGTGTCATGTTCAAGGCAAAGCTCTGTCAAAGCTGCTAGACATTGTGCAGTGTGCAGAGTCTAAATGGGTTAGAAGTATATCCAAGACACATGGCTCACAGCATG
>OMKN01066149.1:0-21051 GCA_900302345.1 Melanonus zugmayeri
TTGTTCTATTACAGGATGGATTTTATTATTCAATATTATTCTCATTCAATTCGACGTATAAATCTTATTGATAGCTTGTGAAATATGGTTACACACACTCTCTTGTTCATGCTTGAACGTGAATGCTAATATAGGGCTATTATTTATGTATTTGGATAAATGTTGTTTGCCAGCATAGGCCTATTTTGCGCCATTAATGTTTAGATAACATGGAATATTAACGAATGAATGAACGAATGAATCCTATTGGTTAGGTTTTTGGTTAAGCACACAATACAGTGATCAATGTTGAGGAAAATAGGCCTACACAATCACCTACTCTTTATAATATATAATATACTCCTAATATCAAAACATGTAAATAAGACATTGCTGTAATAGCCAGTGCATGGACCAATAACCCTACATTATTTGATGACTGTTATTGTGGACTGTTTCCCACTAATAAATGAAATGATTTAGGCCTACCAATTGAGAACGTTTCTTCATCTTCATTTTATAAATAGGACGTGAAAAATAATAGCATGGCGCATTCTGCAAGCATTTACTTTACTAAATTAAGCCTAAAGTTCAATTCAAATGTAGTTTGAATTACACTTTTTAAACTAAATTGAGGTAGGTAGGTAGGTAGGTAGGTAGGTAGGTAGCTACTTTATTGATCCTTTGCTACAGCAGACATACAAGTAGACAACATAAATATGAAGTAAGTAATAAAACAGCCCGTGCAACTGTAGGCCTATTAGATTGTGCAACTGTGTAACCTAGGCCTAACTCTCTGTCGTTATAGCCTATATTTAATAAAGTCAGTAGGCTATACCGACTGTGGTGGACTTTTCAAACATCTTACAGTATTTTGAAAACCTTTCACAAACTGGTTTATTTTGTTCAAATGTGTTATATGAACCTATAGTCTACATGGTTTCAGGTCGCTAAAATGACCATATTTGCTTTATTGCGCGTCAGTTTGCCGCTCCTCATTCTTCAGCTGGCTACGCGATGCGACCATAACGGGCGAATGTTGCAAAACTCACGTTGATCGTGATTACAGTCCGGGGGTAAAGCCATGTCCTGTGCCTTCTTCCATGAAACACACCAACATCCCAGCCTCCGGTTTAAAATTAACCATTGTTATAATGTGGACTGCCCGTTTTGCCCTGGCGATCTGAAAAGAAAAATAGATACAAAAAATAAATATTTGCAGGTCGCCTGTCTATCAGGGATGCAGGCAATCAGAAAATGACACTGATTATGCACATATTTGCCGCTCATTTTTAAAATATGTGGTGAAACACCGCCCACCTACTATCTTGTCTCGAAACGATTGTGCAAAATCCGATGACATACAAATCTCCCCGATGATCTAATGACCAATGATGCAGTAGTATGCCAACTATAACGCCGCGGTCGGTTTGACTAAGTTCTCGCCCTTCGACGTGATAATCGTGTCGCCTCCGTCTCATAAATAACTTACCTAGTGGAAGAAGAGCACGGCTCTGATCAGGCTCCATCTTCCTAACGCTTAGAAACAACACATCGTTAGGTCGCTACGAAATAGATTCCCCCCTAGATTTCCCCTAAATCGTTTAATATTGACGCGAACACACACTTGGAGGGCCTATTTGACATTAGAAAGCCATTGCAGTTTAGTTTTGACATTGAAGTATTTTGAAATAGCTTGGAAACTCAGATTGGATAAGAGGAATGGAAGGGCGGGACAAGAGTGCAACGTCGCACCAGTGTGGTTCTGGCCGTAACGCAGTAGGCCCTGTGCTGTTTGATATTACAAAGCGATGCAAGATAATTTGGGCCTATTTAGACATTCTTGTTATGCAAATTGCACAATAATTATCAGATTGACCGATCATATTTTTGTTCTGACGTCCGCAGCACAGCTAGGTTGAACCCTGTAATCATACCGCCCTCTCGCGTTGGACAAGTATATGTCAAGAGGACCCTCATATAACGTACACCTACTTTTTTCACTTGGGGTGATAATCTTGTTAAACAATGTTAAACTGAGCTATATGAGCTTATTTTACACTGAAATAATATAAGATAATATGGCCCCTTAACTATTTAGGCTTGTTCCTAACCATGTAGATGCCACTGCAAAATGTCTTACCAATGTGTAACTACTATGTTGTTAACACATAAATATATATATATATAAAAATGATTATAAAGCTAACTCTTCCCTTTGTAGAATATCAATAGCCTTTACATGTATGATTAAATACAACATCCCATACATGCCACTATATAATAAGGTCAACATATAGGACCTCATTCCATTAAATAACGTCAATACCCATCAATATCTTGAGATGCAACTTGTGACCTGCATCTCACATTTGCAGACATAATGGATCAATTCACAATTTCTGATTGGGCTATTAAAATATGTGGCCTTAACCTGTGTCCTATCATGTGATTGATTTCAGTGTACACATTGCTGCTAAAGTAATAGGCCCACTGGCAACATACATACAATACAAAGTATGTGAGTGAGTGACCACACACACACACACACACACACACACACAGTATGTGTTCTGGTGCAGTGTACTTCCAAACTGCCTCTAAGTAGGACATAACACTTTGTTGTACAGTCCATTCACATTATAGTACATTCGTCCACGCTTTGTTTACTTTGTGTTTTTGTAGCTGGTCAGGTAACGTTAGTAGAAAAATACATGCACACATTGAACTGCGCGACAAGGTGTAACCTATAACTATATGCTATAGAGTGATGATAATTACTTGTACAACTATACAACTATTACTTTTTCTTGCATCATATTACACTGAATAATCACAATGACGCCAATGGATAACGCACGACAGTCCGAGTTTATGTTATGTCATTTTCCCACAATCTTCCCACTTTACGTTTGCCGTAAATGGGATAGTTGAGAATAATGATAGGAGATACGTGATCTTTGTAGTTTACACATTTGTGATATTCGGAGGCTTTTAGAGCTTGATGAAGTGACGTACTTGATATTTGTTAAGCTCCCAAACGTTGGCACGCCCGGGAGAAGTCATTCGTTCATAGTCCGTCACCTTTCAAGACGCAAGAAAGCGGTGATAGCGAGGAGAAGAATTGCTTTTAGCCAGTCATTGCCATGGCCTCCGATAGCGCCGATAGCAACATGGATAGAGAAATGATTTTGGCTGACTTTCAGGTGTGTTTCTATCATGTCCCTTCATTTACCTTTGCCCTCAAACAAATGCGACTAACACGTCTCGTCTGCTATTGTCCTAACGCCCGAGTGACAACAGCGGCCATCAGCTGATTCGCGGCAGTAAACAGTGCCTTGCTAACGGGGGAGCTAGCGAGGTGACAGCCCGCTAACTACCACACAAATCTAACCAAGTGGCTGTGAACTGTGTCTTGAGGATAACAACAGCCGTGCGTGTAACATGATTGTGGATCGCGTAGACACCTCTCCCCCCCCGTCTAAGACTCGCTTTACACACTTTGCATCGATTTCTGCTACAATGTGAAAGTTTGTGATGTGCTTTTTTTGGTAGCTAGCGGTGGTGAATAGCGTGTCGTCCGTTTAACACGGCTAGAAACACACGCTACACGCGTACTGTAGGATGGAAAACACGTCTGGTGGTTGTAATGGGGGGTTTTAATAGAGGCGTTTATAATAATGTGATCGGTGTGTTAAATAACCATGTCAAACTATCACCCCCCCCGCCGACCACCAGCAGTGGCTCTCGCTGAGCTAAAGCCTGTTGTTGTTCAATTAGCGTCATCGTCTCACGGCAGGAGGGAGGGTGTTGTCATCCTCACCAGCATTATTTCGTGGTATAATTGTTTAGATCGGCGTGTCGTTATGCAATGTTATGATCGAGGTGTAGTATACACATGCATGGCTTTGGATGTGCCTATGTCACATCCAGGGGCTGAATGTGAATATGCCGGAGACAGCAGACAGGCAGAACGGGGCTCCAGCAGCACAACACGTATATCGTTTTTTAAAAGTTGTACATCGTGACTTGCTGTACATTACTGGGTATTGGGGATTGTTTAAGGAAGGTAGTCTACAGAGTCACATTTTTTTCAAAATGTGACCACCCCTAAAGCCCCCCTAACCATTCCTCCCTTTATAACCATCTATAACACAGTAACCCATCCTAACCATGTCTAACAGTCTACATCATGTTTATCTGTAGCGTAGGGCCAAAATGCAATTGTATGTAAAGTAAAAGAAACCTACAATCCCCAATACATGAAACAAACAGATTACAAATGTGTCATAAGCATTGATTACGATGGTTGTTGTTAATTGTTAATTCATTGTCTTACTTGATTGGATGTCGATTAGTTTAGGCCGTGGTTACGCCAGGGAAGAACATATATTATGTTGACTGGTCTTGATCTGGAAAGCTGGAAATTAAAGTTCATCACATGGAAAATGACTTTACTCCTTATGTTATTTGGTTCTAAAGACCTAAACCTCATACTTTCTTCCTGTTAAATATGTGTTTAAGTCCTGAAACATCCTACAACATAGGTGTAACTTTACCAATAATTAAATTATGGCTAGACTCAAAATCTAAAGAGTGAGAAGTAAAGTACAGTTGACCCCTATGGTTTGCAATAGTTATAGCGCTCATCAGTTACCCAGACGTTTCACCAATAGCGGTTTGTCTATTGACTTGAGATCAACTGTGTGTATGTGTGCACAGTGCATGCATAAGTAGATATTATCATAAATTACTAAGCTTCATTGACTGCCATACATGTTCATAATCTAAGGGGCAACACTTGAATCCACCCTTTTGAAAATCTAGTCGGTGATAACGTACACTAAATTCAATCAACCATAAGACGTTATTTAAATCAAACCTATTTTGCTCTCTGTTCTTTATTTTGATGTATACCATTGTTTGGCTCAAAATATTAGTACTGCCGGATAGTTCGTCATTGTCTCAATACACTGGGAAAACCTGATTCTCTCAGAGCACCTCCCAGCATAGGTCACAAACAGACAGAAACTAATTAAAAGGATGTAGTTGCTCCCGGATTCCTTACTACTTTTTGTGTTTGGTTACAAGTAAATAGAGCATCACATGTATTTCTAACGCTGTGGCCAACAACATTAGATGTTGCCACAAGAACAGGGCTATGTGAGTAGGTAACCGCCATCATAATGAAGGAGCTGCTGTTGTCTCTGACATATCCTAGTGTACATTTACATTCTCTGTAAAGTGTTTTAATTGAATTTAGAAGTCCACTGTGTATTTCAGTCATGGCTTTGTGATGTCTTCTCTATATGGTGGCTTTACATGTGTAGAACTCTGCAATATGCTGCTACTGCTGAATGATTAGCCTATGCAGATTTTCATTATTGTAACTTCATAAAATCTGAGATAAATAGAAACTTAGGATCAGCCAAATTGATAATACAGGCTACACATTTTTAACTGCAGTTTAAAGCTGAACTGGTTTCATGTTGGCTGCAACACTATATGAATCGGCATTAAGTTGGTTTTAGTGGTATAGAAATGGATGTCAATGTTGTTGATGATAAAACATCTCAAATGGTCTGAGGCTGAGCTGAGCCTTTGATATGCAACTAATGATTATTTTCATAGTCGATTAATCTAACAATTTTCCGATTAATCTATTAATCATTTTGTCTATAAAATGTCATAGATAATAGCAAATGCCATCACAAATTACCAGAGTCCAGTGATGTCTTAAATGTGCTTGCTTTTTCTGACAAGCAGCCAAGAAAAACTAAACTATTCCTTTTTATAATAATCTGTAAACGATGAAAATCGACTAATCGTTGTTGCCCTATTCTATGCCTTGCCCCGGTTTGTTTCTATTTAATTCTTCTTTCCACACAGGCTTGCACTGGAATTGACATTGCGGAGGCAATTGCTCTACTCGAGCTCAACAACTGGGATTTAGTGGTATGTTCTATTTCATTCCTTTAGTCCATGGCACACCTTTTATACTGGGGACATGTAGTCTAACTCACCCAGGTTAGTTAGACTACATGTCACCCACTCAGGTCCCAGTTGAGTTTTGTTGGTATAAGTAGTTGACGTGCACGCACACAAATGTATATCGAGGCCGTAACTTTTATTTATTCTTGCCATTTTCTTTTTCAACCTGTATATCCTTTCATTTTGACCTTTTTTCATTTTCTCATTGTCATTTTCTTATCGTGTATCATTTCTTCTCTTTTCTTAGGCAGCAATCAATGGAGTGATACCACAGGAGAACGGGATCTTACAAAGGTAACAGAATGTCGACACACATTCACAATAAGAGTCTTTTCACAGAACATATAACACAGAATGGACAAAGATGGCATTTAGTCATTTAATGTACAGTTTACCCCACAAGGCACTGAAGGCAGTACCATTGCAGTACCATTGTTTTAAAACATGTTGGAACAATTCTCAGAACCTTGTGGTTGCTTTGCACCCTTTTCTAAAAATGTTTCTTCCCAAGAAGTGTTCAGACAGCCCTGTTTACTTCCTCTGCCTCCCATTGTTGCTGAACAAAGACGTTTCAGAAAAAAATGTCCATAGTCAAACTGATTGTACGGGTGGATTTTGCTGACCAAAGCAACAGCAGGACTCTGACTACAGCCCAAGTGTATGGCAGGGGAACACCCCAAATATCCACAGCTCTGTGTACAGAGCTGTAGCAGTCGACCCTGCTACACGCCACCATAGTGGCTTTTGTTGGGCTCCTCTGACGAGCAGGACACATGTGGATGTTGTGAAAACTGGTTTATTGCAGGGTTGGGATAGTTTATTCAGGCAGAGTAGGTGGTAGATGCTTGACATGCCCGCGTTCCTCTCGAGTGTGTGTGGCGATGGCTGGTTTAAGCCGTGGGCCTTGATTATTCTAATGCTCCACAGTTGTGCAGCCCCACCCAGCCTCAGAGTCTAATCAGCCTGACTCGGGCCAGGTGAGGCTGCTTAAACCAGCCACCAACCACACACACTCCACAAGCGCATACAGCTGGTGTTTTATTACTAGTAGCCCCATCACTACTCATTATTATCAGTATGCGTTCGCGTTCTAGCTGTTCATTTAACAGCTATGTCTTGTCAGTTAATATTTGACCTTTGAGTAATTGGTTAAAGAAAATGATAAAATATTTTCTGTCCACCACAATTGGGTGCCCATTGCCATTAACAGTAAATATTGAAACATTGGAAGACAAAGCAGTGGAAATGTGATGAGAGATTAAATCTGTAAAGACGTAAACGGACCTTCGCTAAGCGGTTGTCGTGAAAAATATGAACTACACAGCACATAAAACATATAAGCTTCTATACCATATAGTTAATTAAATAAGCCTTTGTATAAAGTTGTACCTCAAAGAGAGCTCCCTTCCTCTACTGACACTATAACCACCAGACCTAACACTACAGCCATGCCATATGGCCCTCTCCCCCTTCCCTAGGATAGACCACCTCACTCCTTTAGTAAGGAGATAAATTGCCTCCCTCAACTTCCCCCCCCTTCCTGATTTTACAATGTACTGCTAATCAAGTAACTAGGCTCCTAGCCTTAACTCTCCACGATGGTCACTCCCCTCACCTTTGTTTCCTTTGTTGTTACTGCCCACGATGTGAAGGTCTCCCTATAAGAATCATGTACACCCATTTTCTCTGTGAAGATGCTTGGTTAATGCTCCCAGTGTGTCTTCCCATGAACCAAATACTTTGCTATCAAGAAGAGTCCTAAAAGAAATACTTTTTCATCAGCGGTATTGTGCAGCGGTATTGTGCTTTCAGTCAGTGGTTTCTTACAAGGTTAGATTCTCATGAATGCACTGAGCTGCACTCTCACGTTGGGGAAGTTCTGTTCAGCTGTTTTTTTTAAACACTTGCCTGCATGTGTTTACATGTGTTGTGTGTGCATGAACGTATGCGTGTCAAACATTTGTTCCAGTAGTGTAGTATTGGTACTAAGATAAGAGGTGTGACCGTTATTATTAGTCACAGGATTGGTGCATGATTCAGTCTATATTGTGTAAGATTCAGGTGGGAGAGTTTCAGGTAAACTGGTCGTTGAAAAGTTGACTTTAGCACCGAACCGCAGCATGACCTCAGCATCAAGGCAGGAAACAAAAAAAGGTTTCCATTTGTCTTCAATGTATTAACCTATGATCTCTACAGATATCCTGTAGCATTGTTATTTCCTGTGAATCAACATTTATTAGCACAGAATAACCCTACTTGGGACGGAATTAACAAATGCATATTCTTAGTTTCACTCAAACACTGAAATGCAAATATTTGTAGCTTTTTTGTAGAGTGAACATGCATCACAACATTTATTTATTTATAGACCAAATAGAAGGACAGTACTGTGCATATTCTCTGTAGCTGCTGCTGGGTGAGTGTACAACAAGTGATCTGCCACTGTTGACCAGTAAAAAAGGTAAAGAAACATTGAAACTGCACAGCTACCCCTTCTGCCAACAGTAGAGTTGTAAACAGTTTCTAAAGAGAAAGGGGCTTCTGTAAGCACTATTGTGCTTTTCTCTTCCAGTCAACGGTTAGATTCTCAGAGTTGAGCTGCACCCTCTCAGGTTCTGTTATACTGTCTCACTTGCGTGCATTTTTGGGAGCACACACACATGTAAGCCTGTGCAGGTTTTAGGCCCTTGGCCCATGAGAAGTTGTTTGGTATTTCATGGTGTATACATTGTTATGAATGGAGCCTGGCCGGCAGCGGGACCTGCAGCCAACTCATTTACTAAGTGGCTGGCACAGATTTGGATGGATTGGCATTGCCCAGTAAACAACCTCTGGTGACGTGACCTGAACCAGAGCCAGCTGGAGGCGAAGGCCGTATTTCAGTTTCAAATGCAGTGTTTCCTTCCTTGTTGTAGCCCTTTTTGTCTTTTTGTCCAAATAATTTCTCACACAATATATATATTTTGTATTGACAGTTATTAGAAACATTGAACACACTACGTAAAACGTTCTGCCCTGTGGTGATGACGGCTAGATTCTGTGGCGGTGAGAGTTGTGCGTGGAATGCCTCGTGAGCTTCTGAGGACAGCAGTGCCATCTAGATGTAGGCCAGAGAGCAGCAAGGCTAGACGGCACCAACGGTCAACTCAACGGCCGTTAGTGTTTCCAGAGCCAAGTGTGGTGAAAGAGCATGCAGGATCTCTTGTGCCCACCACACCGTGTCGTCACAAAGGACACTTTGAGCTGCCTGCTTCCAACAATCGTTTGCACAATTCTGTGTACAAAATTCTACAATTACTACACCACATTGGTTGCTTCAATTGATATTACAATTACTACACCACACTGGATTGATGTTGAATTCTCCCACTTTTTTGTCAGGTTTTCATAGTTGTATATTGTTAGTAGTAGTAGTAGTAGTTATACTACTACTACTACTACCACTACTAGTAGTAGTATAACTACTACACACACTCACTCACTCACTCATTCACTCACACACTCTCACTTTCTTTTGTGGCAGGTTTCAGATAAAATATATCTGCTTGAGTAAAGTAAATTATTATATACAAACAGAAGAACTTAGTCTTTTGTTTGTAGATTAGTCGTCCTGGTGCTTTAAAGATACCCACCAAGATTGTTAATCCATTCATCATAGTTACAGTCTCAAAGGGCTTCACAGGCCTAGATATGACGTCACCCATTAAAGCTCATCCCTCAAACTCCCCAAACACCCAATGGATGAGAAGGATTACAATTTTATATCGCAAAACCCCTAACAATGCACATAATATCACTTTTATATTAGTGTCAAGAATAGCACAATGACCCCTTTGGCAGTGGGTGATCCCTGAACCTCTACGTCTCTGAACCTTTTGTCCCCTAGCAGTAACTTTGCCAGCGAGGCAAGTCAAGCCAACCTATACGGACCCCTTAACCAATCAGAAGCAGCCGAGGCGGCGGCGGCAGGCCCGACCCCCAATCCCCCTTCGACGTCTTCGTCCTCCTCTCCTCCGTCCTCGTCCTCCGCGTTCTGCCCCATCCTCCCGTCCTCCCGACACATCGTGGAGCGCCAGCCACGGATGCTCAACTTCAGGGTGGAGTACCGGCAGCGGACCACAGAGGTCGTACTGGAGGAAGCTAGCACAGTTGGTATGTATGCTATAATAAGGATATAGAAATGTTATGTTTCACTGTATTGGATTGGAGGGATCCATTTAGCTCACATTAAAGTGGTTACGTCCGTAACCTTCGATTTGTTGTGATTGCACACTTGCCATCTTGTGGAGAAGTTCAAGTAAACGTCCTCTGCTCTCCAGGGGAAATCAAACAAATCCTTGTGACAGAGCTTGGAGTTCCAGTGTCCAAAATGCAGCTGAAGGGATGGAAGAGTGGAGATGTACCAGACAGTGTGAGTTATGGGATGTTCAACTGAATATGGAAGATGGTTGGTAAATGATGGTGTCTTCAAAGTCTTCAATTTTAATTTAATTGTTTTGTCTGTAGGACAGGAGTAGGAGTTGTGTCAGTGTCAGTTGTCATCCAAAGTTAAAAGAATGCCATTAGAAAATAACACTGTTCTGTATTATTATTATTGTTGGCAGTGATCCCAAGAATGCTACATTTACTACATTTATTTATTAATATAGAGCATTAGAGTATTATTCCTGTCATGGGTCCAGTGCACTGCTCGAAAGCCACAGTATTTCTACGTTGTAAATAGTCTGTGAAATGGTTTTAGCGCTTGGTTTTAGCATCATAATAGTGTTGATGATTAGTTTGAATGATTTTAGTATGTACTTTTTGTGTATATAAATATATTTCTGTGTCATTGTCCAGACGGTACTGAGAAGTTTACATCTGCCCAAGAACAACAGCCTCTATGTCCTGACACCAGATATTGCCCCCACTGCCAGCACCAGCCAAAACAGGTATCTCTCTCTCTCTCTCTCTCCTCTCTCTCTCTCTCTCTCTCTCCGTCTATTCTTTCCATCTTCTTTTTCTCAAAAGCAACTGGGTGTAGTCGTGTTAATTTCAGAGTTTTGCATGACCAATAGTCATGCTGGTGCTTTACAAACCTACATTGAACCAAAACTAGGACAACACAAAGGATTGAAAAAAGGAGTAAATCTCGGCATGCAACCTGAAAGCTAGAGGTAGTGCTGGTGTAGCAGCTGACTGTGGACACCAGGTGGCGCCCTATCTCCATACATGGCTGCTCTAGTTCCACCAGGAACCAGCCAGAGATGTGCCAAGGCAGCTATCAAAGTGACATTCTATAAATTCTATTTCCATTTGAATATTAAGGTTATATTAACATTTGACCTACCGGAGCGTATGCATTTCTCTCACTTCCATTGTGACATTTTGAAGAAAAAGGCTACTGCCGCAAACTCTGCCTGTTATGTAAATAGCAATTTTCTACTGCCTGCTCATATATTTTCCGCCTGATATTGTCGCTCAGCGAAAGCTTCCTTTCACTTTTTCTTTTTGTTTCCTTGTGTGTGGCAGCTTGTGTACTGCACAACATCCACATGTCCCTTTCATTCATTTTCCAATATACTGTAAGCAGGTGATCGTCGTATCTAGTGACAACGGAGGTTTGTCAAGAGAAGTCCCATTAATCCGGCCTGCCCCATACTGGGGGTCATTCGGCTCGTCTCGCTGAACGGGTACCAATATTAGCAACCTTTCCATCTGAAATGTCAAAGACTGCTCGATGCACAGATGCAGCGGTGTGGTAATCCAGTGACAGGTGGCGGAGCAACGTGTGGTCTTTCTCTCATCAGTGGTAAAGGTAACCCTACCCCTGTAATGGGGACCACGGCTTCTAATTCCATTCCGGTTTTATCTTTTGAGACGACCAACACCTCCCTTAAAAAAAAAAGAAATAAAAAATTTAGCACAGGAGAATCTGACGGTTATTTTTTATCGCTTGCTTGTGTGGATGTGTGTGTTTATAATCGGGCATGTCGTGTGTTGCAGCCATTTTATCCAGTGTATGGTTGCGGCAGCTCGTGGTTTGCACAAGCTATACCGCTGGTATGTGTGTTTGTGTCCTGAGATGCTTCATCCACGGTGATGGTTCTGTGCTGGTTGTCTCTTATACCGAGAGAGAAACGAGGTGGCCTTGAGGGACCACGCGAGATGAGGAAATAAAACCTACCTCTGCTGTTTATTACTAAAGGGCTTTAGCGGATCTTTAATATAATAATGTTCTCTTACAGGACTTTTTAGTTTTCCTGAGAAATTGACACGGGCCTTTAGGTTAATGTAGCTTTCTGGGAGAGTGAAGCAATATGGGAGCAATACAAATGGTTAGTGAGTAAGTAATGTTTATTTATATCGCACTATTCACAGACAAAGGTCACACAGTGCTTCACAAGTGTAAAATAAATAAAATGCAATAAAAACACAGAAAAGTGGCGCAATCCGTCCTTGCATTCAGTGTCGACTTTATTGAGCACTGAACAAATGGAAATGTGCCATTTTATAATGTTGTTATATGCCCAACCATTTTTCTATATCAAAATCCAAACACCTTAGCATCCTCTCAAAATCCAGGCAATAACATTCCCACCCATTAATAGAATGAACATGTTTGGAGCCGCATCCACTTGGAAACGAGCGCTCCTGCTATTGCCAATAAAACCCTCCGCAATCTGAGCAGAACACTTTTAATTCGTCAGCATTTACACAAGTTACCACACGGGAAGAGCTGAAAAGAGTTATCATTTGACAATCGTTTTCAGCTTTGCCTGCAAGTCGTCCGATGTGTTGGGTATATTTTTCTGGCAGTGAATGGCCCGTCTTGCTCTCTCTGCTCCCCCCCCATTCTCACTCCCCTGCGCCACCGCTGTGTCTTCTTAGCAGTGCCCAAGTGTCATAGATATCATTTTTTGGTGTTAAAATCTCATTATTCTGTGTCAACCATTTTGGTGAAGGACAGTGTGTGCCTGTGCATGTGTGTGTGGGTGTGTGTCTGCGGGAGTTCAGTGACCCTTTTGTCATTCTAGCTGCTGTGAGCTGATAGGTGACAGATCACAGTGCAGTCTGGAGCAGCCCCCTGTAGTGGGACCAGGCAAGCTGTTAGTCTGCAGTAAAAATAAACTCCCAGTCCTTTTGCATGCTCCAAACACGCAGGTGTGTGTGGTGTGTGTCCCTGCCTTTTGCAATTGGGGAGATAATTTGCGTCACAATATACACTAAACTTACCCAACACAGCAAACCTGTATTCAGGTAATGGTATGAATTAGTGGTAATGGGGCAATCTATACAAACCAAATACATTGCAAGTCAAGTCCATTTTTATTTGTATAGCCCTTAATCACAGTTAGTCTAAAAAAAATACCTACCTATAAATAAAGTACAAATATACATTTCATAAAAATACATTTAATGAATCTATAACTTTCATTTTCATTTTCCAAATTAAGTTAATTTCCCTCTATTGATCCTGAAAGAAACGGTGTTAAAACAGTATTAAAACCCTGTTCTTCTTAAGGGTCTCTCTCCGCAGCCCTGTTGACTGACTGCCTGCGAGTACAAGAGGTTGCTGAGGAGGAGCTAATCCCCTGCATAAATGATGATGGCCTGATGAATATTTTAATGGCTGTCCTTTTTGCATCCTCATTTATTCCCCCCCGGTTGCTACCCGTCGGCGTGTTTGCTTTTCAAAGGTTATTTCAGTTTTCATGGAAATTCGAAAATGACAAAAAAAAGGATTCATTAGCCATGGGGTGTTTGTTTCATGGATCCTGCTAACCCTGCTCCTTTACACCCCCCCCTTCACCTCCCAGCCCGTCAGCTATTTTGTAACCGATACGGATGCTTTAGCTAGCCGGCGTCCTCGCAGGCTAACGCCACCGCGATGGAGAGTATCCCACGGCTAGCATGTTGATCGGCCTCGGTGCGAGGACATGGCGGAACAGAACGGAGCGGAACCCGAGCGGTTTCGCGTCCGCCTGTTTTGTTGTGGATGTAAGATATGGAGAAGGTAAGAGGACGTGCGTGTGCCTGGTTGTCTGTGGCCTCCCTCCTCCCTGCGAGCTTCGACTCGGGACGAGGTGATCAAGTCGCCATTCAAATATGATGATGATTGACAATGATGTGTGTGTGTGTGGCTAGAGTTGTTGATAAAGTGTGCGCATGGGCTTGTGTGAATGTGTTTCAGGTGTGCGTGTGTGTGTGAGCGTGTGCGTGCGTCTGACAGTGCTAGTTTAATAAGGTCTAGAGTCTGCTCTGTGCTGTAGGGACCCACAGCGGAGAGGGTGGGCTTTACCTCAGAACGAAACCAATCTGTTTAGCTTCACTTCACAAAAATAAAAAATACTCCGATTTCTCTCGTCCTCAAAGTTAAGTGACATTTTCCTCCCAGCCGCCTTATGTCGTGTCAAGTAGCCCCAGAGAGGCTCAGATGCCTCTGCATGTCCAGAGAGAGAGAGAGAGAGAGTGCTATACACACTGAAGCAAACACACACACACACGTCAACACAACAGTGCTACTACCATCACAAGATAAAGACACTTAAAGGCGCTTAGAAAAAGCTTGGGGGAGAAAAGTCATGGTGCTGAAGGATATATAGAATTTCTTTCTCCTTCTGTTTGTGAAGACTTGCAACTACTAGGGTTGTCGTTTTTTTTTCTCCCAGTAGTAGTTCAGTAGTGGTGTGTTCGTTGTATAGCTGTAGATGAACCAATGAAAGATCAGAGTCAGGTTCTGAAGGTATATCCTAGGTGGGACCTGAATAAATGACGTATGGGATATTTCAAATAATACAGAGTAACACATTTTTCTTTCTCCATCTATCCCCGTCTCTATATCGCGGTATTCTTTCTTTCTTTCTACTTTCCTCACTCTGCGTTTAGCTGTTTATTTGTTTGTTTGCCTACCAGCAGCAGCTTGGGACTGTGTCCAAACAAATCATGATGATATTAGCTGGATCCTTATTTATGAGTCCCTACTCTGTCTTTATCTCTCTCACACGCACACACACACACACGGACATACACATGGACACACAAACACACGGATACACACGGACACACAAACACACGGACACACGGACACACACACACACACACACCATCTCTCCCTTATGCTCGGCCCTATTACATATGCAGCCACTTCCCACTCCACACATTTCCAATCTTCCCTCGGTTAGCTACAACAAACATTACATTTACATATTGATTTCGTAGTTTTAGTCAATGTAAATATGCTGTCATTACAGTAAATTTGAGCTTCTGTTAACATAAGCTCGTCCAGATCTGTGCAGATTAAGGCGGTGATTGCATAATTAATGTGTGCGCTACATATTAATTCCCTTGTCCATCCCGCTCTCTCTCCTCTTCCTCCCTTCCCTTGGTGTTGAGCCCTGATTAAGTGGCCGCCTTGGCCCCTAAGCCTCCCATTGATATTCACACTCGCAGTCCCAGCGTTTGCTCAAAATGCTACTTAACCTCACAGCTTATTGTAAATGAAGCTTCCAAAAGTTGATCCCTCACATCTCACTCTCTCTGTCTCGCTCGCTCTCTCTCTCACACGTATAAATATGGGAAGCGCACAAAGTGTCAATAGCCATCTTCTGTCAATGCTATTTCTTTCAGCTAATGACAAAGCTAGGGTGCTAAACTACACGTCTTCATGGGGCCAAACCATGGAGCAAGCCAATTGTAACCAACCTGAAATATACCTGTCAGTTGTTTTAAGGGGCAACTATTAAAGCTAAATGGCAGATAAATAGTATTGTATAGTGTTGTTGCCTGACGTCCTTCCAGAAGCACTGTGACTCCATCACCACGGTTACCCTGTGTTATTTGGCATATGTTAAGCACACCGTGCTACACCGTGACCACTCTATCACCATTATTAACCGATTTGTTTGTGACCTGATGCTGCAGACCCCCCACCCGCCGTCAACGTGCAGGTGGCCCTGTGGCTCAGGCTGCCTGCTGTGCTGAGGGTACAGTAGCACTATTCAGGCCTGTCAGGGCACAGCCAGCATAGTGGCTCTCCAGCCCCTAGAGGAGCCACACTGCAGCTAGACTAGCCAGACATCCTCCCCCCCCCCACCATACACATACACACACTCAGCAGGCTACCGCTGGCTGACTTGTCCTAGCTTGCTCCTCTCTTGACAACAGTGCTGTCAGTGATAATGTTTTGTGTTTTTTTTCTTTTCTTTTGTCTCTTCCTTTCTGCTCTCAATGTCTTCTCCATCCCCCACTCTCTCCATGCACACGCACTCGCACACACCTTGTTATATCAACCTGGAAACCCTGCTGCTTTTTGTCCCTAATTTCTCTTTTCTGTGTTCTCTCTTTGTCCTCCTCTGCAGTGCTCTCCCAGAGTCATTAAACCAGAACTATCTACTGGTCATCAGTCATCGCGAGACCCAGAAGGAATACAACCTCAACTTCCCCGGCTCCAGAACTATACAGGAGGTCAGCATTGCACGTGCACACTAGGGTTGGGCGATATCCATTTTTAAAAACCCTTCAAACCTCTCCCCAAAACATCAAGGTTTACGGTTCAACCAAAAAAGTAAGGGCAGTCTGTTTCCAATGTGCCATGAGCTGCTACGCTCTCTTCTGCCACAGGGTGGAAGCAATCATCTGCAAATCACTTTTTTCCCCATTCTTGTTTAACACATAATAAACCCATTAACAAATCCAGTATACGGCTACTAGGCATGTTTGAGTAATAGACTAGTGATGAATTATGACCTTCATAAGTTTGTGATTCATAACTTGTGTTGGTAGGCTATAGGCTAGGTCTATAAGCCGAAAGGAATGATTAAATCAGCATTATATCTGGCTATCAGTTGCCTCAAACAGGGTGATTTTGAAAAGCAGTTTCACCGGGAGATGGAGTGATGTAGCCCTGAGAACTGCAATAGCATCGTATTTCATGTTTTTTGTCCATATTCTGCATGTATGCCGATTGCGCGGACATTGGCCCGCGTGACCCGACTATAACCGGGTGTAAGCGGTTGCGGATCAGCCTTTTTTCGGTATTTATAACATGCGGGTGATTTGCGGGCAGATTAGTTAAAATCAGCTTCTTCATTTCTTGCCATCAGCTATTTCTTGTATGCCATCCTAATTATTTCATTCAAGTTCGGTAGGCCTATTGCATATCCTTTAATGCAATTATAGCCTGTCAGAAAAAAAATCACGTAGGACGTATTTTGTCAGATTATCTTGTTGTTGCCTATTTGTTGTCCTTGTTGGATAGATTATTTTATTTACATTACATGCACATTGTATTCTCATTTATTTAAGATTTAAGAGATTTTAACATTTTAACATTTTGCCTATAAAGAAAGCCTATTATACTATAAAGTCAAACATTGACGATGCATTTTGTTGTTTGGTTGATTAATCCAAACCGATAATAGGCTGCACTCAACATGCTGCATGTTGCGTGTGTCGGAGAATAAAGCAAGTTTTCCAACCTTAATCATTAGTGACCAGTCGATCGGCCACCTATCATTATCGGCCTATATATGCCCTAAACATGTGATCGGCCGATCAACTTAAAATTTGCCAATTACAGGTGCCGATCATGTGACTCAAAAACAATTTTGCACAAGACGAATTGTGGACGCGCCGTCATTATGTTCAGTCACTGAGACAATGTTTGTCCTGCATTTAATGTAATTCCTCTTTAAATTGCCCTGACTCTCAATAAAGGTTAGGCTACACTTAACCATAGACATAGCCCGTTTCATTGATCTCGGTTATAGGACGCAATAACCAGCCTGCATCTCATTGGAGAACGGGCTTCACTCTCCCTTGTTTTTTTTTTAGGTTCACCCAAAAAAAGAGTAGGCCTACACTTGTCTTTATTCACACATCCCCATGTTAGTTGAAACTATTGAAGTATCATAGGACAAGGCTGCTCCCCGCTAATTCCTTCTGCTTCATGTGAAACTAACTGGCTGCTCCGCTGCTTTAATGGAAGATGAACGAGAGCCATTTCCAAAATAATGATGTCTCTAAACGGCATAACCCAAGCGATTGCAGCCACAGTACTTACATGTCAACATAGTTCCTACAATGTGAAGGGTTTCTTGAAACCTAGACTTTATAACAGCGCGGCCCGCTGTAGCTGGACCGCCGGACTGAGCTTGTGAGTGAAGCCGTTGACAGCGCTCCTTTCATGGTCACTGATTTCACAAGAGTCGGTGTGCTGCGCAAATATATTTCCGTTCTAATTTTGAAGTTCTGGCATAGGCAGGCTATATTAATCTATGTGAAACTGTATTACGCTTCCTTTGCATACTGGTTATTTATGTAAATATTTTAATTGTCCTTTTCATCCCAATGATGCATTCATCAACTTATTTCCATGTGTGCAAAACTCCTTAAATAAATCCCAATCAATAATGAATGAAAGGTATATGCTACCATTGATTAACAGTTGCATGGGCTGGAGTTGTCAAACTGAATGACATTTGTGAGCTTTTTTGGAAATAAAAAATAAGAATGTGATGAAGAGGGAATTTAGTCTATATCTTCTGTCGTAGCAGCGGGTCTTTAAACGTAATCATCGCTTTAATGCGTTACATTTCCATTACAAATGTTACCATAAGCTATCGCCGACTTGATTGACTACCTAAAATCATAACGCATAAGACCTGCAGCCTTTAAAGTGATAGCCCATGCACAACGCAGTAATAGGCCTACGCCACATTACAAGGAGGCAAAAAGTAAAAATATTTGGCGTCACCCATGTGCATTGCCAGATCAAGTTTGTTAATTAAACAGTTAATACATCTCTTAGTGTTCTATTTATGTAACGGTTGCCAATTCAAATTATATGAAAAGCCTAGGCTAAATAATTATATATTTACTTTAAATGATTTATTATATTATTATAAAATTATCTTGATTATCTTCCATAATAGGTTTTTTATAGGGTCTCTGTGGGGCAGCACTGGGTTTATAAACCTGGCTGCCCCAGTTTTAAAGGAATTTGTGAGAAAAATTCTACAATTCAGATTCAGAATCAGATCATCTGATCACACCTTAAAAAAAAAATCAGTGATCAGTATCGGCCTTATCTTATTTTATCTTATTTTGCTCTGAATGTCTGCAATTGGATTTTAGTCGACAGGGGCCGTCACATTTTTTTTTAAAACTAGCTCACTTTCAGTGATAGCGCTAGCTGCCATTTTAGCGCCTTGACTATCATAGGCTCATGCCTCGTGCTCAAGCACATCCCGCTGATTGGCTGACGTCAGATCAAATTCTCTAGCCTCAAATGACAGCAGCGGAAAGTAAGCACGACCCCAGATCAGTGGCAGTTAGAGAAATTTGAATAAGTGAAAAACAACGCTTATAACGAAAGACATATTTTGAGACGGTATTGATATGGACACATATGGACTCATAATTTGATACATCCGTGATATACGGTTCTATCTGAAAAATCGCCTAACCCTAGCGCACACACATGTACGCTGACACTTGCGGTCAGCATTGCGCGCACACACATGCGCGCTGACACTTGCACACATGCATAACATTTGTTCAACTTTGTAAAACCCCAAAAATAAAATGACTTCCAAGTGGCAAAATCACCATGAAAAGATAAGGTTACTTTTTACCAGTTCTGCTTAGGATAGCAGTTTATACAGTAAAACAAATATCTGTCAGTAGTATCACTATCAATACAATACAAGTGAATGAGCGTCATCAGTGATATTTCTGGGTCACTGTTTTAGCTACCTTCTGCTTTGATCTGCCTTCCAAATATAGTGAGGTATCGCAGATGCTGATACAAGCAAATAAGGAAGTCTTTCCCAGTGCAGTATAATTTCCTCTACTAATCACAATGTCTTACTCATATCCATCTCATTGTTTCCCTTTTTGTTTATGCAAATAGAAAAACAGTTTTTGCCCCACTCCATCTAATTCACAAGGTTAAAAATAATTATTCTGTTTTTTTAATAATATTTACTTCTATCATTTTTTAATTGCGTTTTAATTGGATAATCCATTTTTCATCCTTGTTTCATTTTTGGCAGAGAAATGCCTCGACAGCAGTGCGGCCGCCCATAATGCAGCTTTCCTTCTATTTGCGAGACATTGCTAGACTATCTCAAGTCAGCCATTCATTATTCAGCACAAATGATCACATTTCCGAACACATAATTACTCTCACAGCTGTGGTCTGGTACACTCCAGTTTTATTCTGCCCGCGCGTTGCTTTCCCCGCACCCTGCGACTCTCCCCGTGGTCTCGAAGCCTGGACTAAATGACTGAATCCTGTTTGATCTGGGCATATGTGGGGGTTGGGGACACAAGGGGTCCGTTCATTTCCTCCATCTAAAACTAAACAGTGGATTTGATGGCGAATTAAATATTCATGGTTATTCATGCAGGCCCAGTGTGGAGTCCGCAGTCTCGCCTCCTGTCTATCTAATATTACTGTCACAGGCTGAAGCCCGTTTACAGGGGCTGGAGGGTAAACTCACTCACGGTTCTCACTGCTTATCAAATATCAGAGTGTCTGAGTACAGTTTTTTGTGTTTGTGTGCTTCCTAAGAGCTCGGCCCAGCACACTCCCATCTTTATTCAACAGATCTGAAATAAAGCATGTCTTTATTACATTCTCACTGAACATATACTGTTTCACCTGGTCATATTATATCATAAGGTCCTCCTTACTGAGCTGACGTCATTTATTATTCATAGAAGGTATCCTGCTGCCACAGGTTAGGGGAGACACCGACGCTATGCCGTCACCTGGTTCACCTGGTCACCTCTAATATAGCTATTATAAAGTATTCTCTGACTTAACGTGACTATTTTCCCATACCTTATCTCCCTATCATTGACGACCTGTGCATGTCCCGGCTCACAACCTCTTGGCTGATTCATCAGCAGTACGATTCTGTTTGTTGAGTGGGCGAGTTGGACTGGGCCTTGTGGCTTTAAACCCCCTCCCTACGTACAACTGCCTGTGTGCCTGTGCCGGGCTCTAGTGACCATCGCAGCGGTAATAACCAGGCTCCTAGCAGAGCTTGTAACGATGCTAATTGAACAGATTAGCGCAGCCAGTGTGTTAAA
>OMKN01066150.1:2500-10100 GCA_900302345.1 Melanonus zugmayeri
AATGAGAGACAGTAACCACTCCTGGCTGAACCAGGAGTGGTTACTGTAGGGCGGGGGTAGTTTGACTGGATAGTGGTTAGGGTGTTCGACTCTAAGCAGAAAGATTCTGGCTTATGGTATGTGTCTGCTAAAAATAACTAATTAGTAAATATCGCATATGATTTGTGTTGTATTCAGCTTTTATCACAAAAAGGTAGCAACCATTTCCCCAAATTTCCCATCTGGGAAGTAACCTACATCTTATCATATAAACTAGGATGTACAATCTATCACATCATTTATCATTTGTGTTTGTTATTTCTGAATGTTATTTTGAAACTACTTTAATTTGTGCTATTTAGATGCCATCCTTCCTATTTATCTTGTAGCTGTCTTTTCATTACAGTTATACAGACATATATATATAGTTTATATGTAAATTAGTCTTTCTCAACGGAGGCGGTACCGCCCCCCATGGGGTGTTCAGAGAACGTCGGGGGGTGTTGAGGTGTTTTTTTAACCATCCTCTGAATCTTTATTTCGATGAGGTTTTTCCTGCAGCTTTTCATTATAACATTATTAACGAGTGTTATTTCTAAATATAATATAATAATACTCATAATATATTGTAATATACTGTAATATATCCTGTATTCACAGTTCCTTAGATGTGTCTGGCAGAATAGGAACGCGTTGGTTTATTATTTTTGACGCTGGTCTAGACAGCTCTTATGAAACATCCATTTTAGTTTGAGCATCTGTGTATTGATTTCCTGCCTTACATAAAACTAAACTCTAAAATAGCCTTGTATAGGCTATGTGTTTATTCTCTCTGCTTCCTCTGCCTGAGATTATCCTAAAGACTCTGGTGAGGTGCACAGATCACTGCACACCTGTAAGACTATTAGCTCCTAGCAGACTCCTAGGATGTACCCCGATCCGTGTGGAAATCTAATTTATAAACTCATGAAACTGGTGAAACATTTTGTTTGTTCTGACATGCGCGGAAAGTATTACTTTTTATTTTAATTTATGTACTATGCTATATGCTAGATTGTATGTATATGTAAAGTTAAGTTGAGAGTTTAATTGCTGGTAATTAAGTTGCATTTTTATCGAGCATATGACATTGAACTTGAAACTATTTCAAAGGCATTTTAGAGCCATCAACCTGTGAAACTTTGCTTTAAAAGACTCCTAAATTGGAGACCAAAACACAAACGACCATAGTGGTCCACTGTCTGCATCGTAATCATAAAAAAGTTCTTCCTCTGTCAGTTCTGGACAGAAACAGTCAGGTTTCCCACAAAAAAAGTTTAGTGGAGGGGGAAGTGAAAGAGAAAGAGGCAAGCAATAGCGTAGGGCTAACATTTGAATAGTCGAATCAAATTCTCTCAGTCAAACAATAGTGGGTTTAAAAAAAAAAGCATGTGCATTATAATAACCAAATAAAACAGGCGATAGAGGCTGCTGTAGGCAAGATTTAAGAGTTGGAAAGAGAGCAGAAGAGAACAAGATTTTGAAAATAAACACCCCCAAAGGTGGGGTATTCGGGCTCCAATGCTTCCTCCCTCCCTAAGTTTCTGCCATTGAGAAGTGTTGCATTCACACGCCCGTGGTGGAGCTTAGCTATATGTGATTGACAGGCAAGATGGATTCCCCGAACCAATCAGAGAAGAGATGCTGTGATTGGTCAGCAGTTTAAAAGCTAAATTGTCTCATACAGCACAGTCAACTAGAAACAGATATTCTTACATTTCACTCACTAATACCTGACGGATGACTATGCCATTTTTAACAAATTCACCTGGGCATGCGGCGCATTCACAGCTTATATGGACCCCTCGCCACTGCTATACGCCGATATGCATCAATCACATGTATTTAAAAAATGTTATCAGTCAAATGTTTCTACATTCTCTTTATTGATGGGGGGTTTGATCGGATGTGAATAATCAGTGCGTAATCAGACAGAACGGAGCTCTTTGTCTCCACAGAGACCGGCCACTGCTTGATTTCATAGATTGTGCTGTCCCCAACCTGAACATGTGAAAACTGAACATAAACAGGCAGCCAAACTCCATCCAAAAACCATGTCCAGAGTCAGGATTAGGCTTCCAACACCTCATTTTTTATGGTAAATGAAATAGTATAAAACTGTAGAATACAGAAAGAAGAAATTACTGTTAGAGCCAGAATAAAATGTTGCATATATCCACAAGTACTGACTGTAGTGTACAATACAATGCCATGGCCAAACTGAGAGAACATATTATTGTTTTTTTAAACACGTCTTTGACGTTAACATAAGTGCTAATTTAAGCATGAAAGGAACCATAATGAGCTACTATAGCTGCTAGACAGCAATCAACAGGAAAGCTAGCATTAGCCTACAATCCATGTAACTGAAATATAATCCACAAAACCCAGAATTCCAGCATCTAAAAACCCCCAAAACAAAACAAAGGACGGCGAGAGATTGTGAATAACGAAATGTAAACAATGATCCAACTGCCACCTTGTGACAAGATGCTTACTAGTTTGGCTCCAGTTTGAATAAGTATAAAGATGCTTTAGAGCACCAGCTGTCTTTAAGATAACAGCATATTGATCTCAAATATGTCACTTTTAATAAACACTATACATGTATTATATAGATGCTTGAACTGAGAAACAGTAAGCAGAATACTCCCCATCTGTCGTCTGAAATTGGTCACTATCAATTAACATTAAACACATACCTTCAAAAACTCTTTAGCTAAAAGGGGTACGACCTCTGAGATAGGTCTCAAGACATTTTGAGCAGTAGTCTTGACCTTGAGCACTTTGGGCACCATTCCGTCACTGCTTCTGAGTGACCAGCCACTCATTGCGGGTTACTTGCTTGTCAAGAGGATGAGGTCTCCCTCTTGTAGGTTGCGATGAGTTTCAGTCCACTTTCGTCACCTCTGTAAGGTGGGCAGGTACTCGGGACCAGAACATATTGGCGAGACTCTGCACTTGTCTCCACTGATTCTTGAAGAGGTCTCTTTTGGTGAAGTATCCAGGAGGAGGGGGTACACCAACCTTTTGGGTAAGTAGCATAGCAGGAGTCAGGAGAAATGGTGAGTCTGGATCGGTGGAGATGGAGATGAGAGGCCTGTTGTTGATCATTGCTCTGACTTCAGCCATAAGGGTGCAGATGACTTCATGTGACAGGTGAGGCGACTTATCCTGTAGCAACATAGAGTCGAGATTTCTGCGTTCCACTCCGATCATGCGCTCCCAAGCACCTCCCATGTATGAAGCGTGAGGAGGGTTGAATTCCCATGTGCAAGTGTGGAGATGTCGCTGTGATTCTTCCGGATTCTTCTCACCGCTGTTCAGCTGTGCGTGTTTTAGGCGACCTCCAATTTTGACGAGACCATTCAAAACAGGATTCAGCTTTTAGAGTGAACTACCGTTCACAATGTTCCTGAAGTAAAATACCTCAGGGTAGGCTTCTCTTTGAACTGACCTGATGACCTGACGGTCTTGGCTTGAGACAGCTCCTCTGGGGTGCGATGTTTCTTGCACAGATGACAACCTTTGCATTCCATAGGTTGGCTCGTTGGCTCTGGTTTGTGAGAGTGAGCAGCATGGATGAGAATGAATGTGACGGCTCTCAATAGGGAGTTTCAGGTGGAGAATCGCTCAAAGCAGAGGTAAGTTGTCCGTCTGTGGTTTGAGTGATGAAGCTTGTCACCTGGGGACGGATTTCAACAGCCATGCCTGGACTGACCGGCTCAAAGGGATCTTGTGTCTCTGACTGAGGCTAGTCAGGTTTGTAGAGGAATGCTTTTCTTCAGGGAGTGGTGAGTCCCAATAGTAGGTGTCCGTGCATAAAAATGTCTTTCCACAAACTGTCGGGTGTCCACTCCATGGTCATGCTCACCTTCTTGTGCAGACAACAACTACGTCTTTTGTGATGTCATTGTCTCTGTACCACAAGAATCTTAAGTAGTTTTTGTGATCTTCTCTCACCATGAAGCAATAGAACATCTGTTGAATGTCTGCCATTATCGCCACAGGTTCCTTCCTGAAATGGATAAGAACTCCCAGGAAGCTGTTGTTTAGGTCTGGGCCAGTGAGCAGCACATTGTTGAGGGAGAGACCATAATACTGCATTTGACCTTTTGCGGATGATAGACTCCAAAAGTTGGTATGTACCAACACTCCTCCTTGTCTTTCAGTGGGGGTGCTTGCTCGGTATGATCTTTTGCAAATATTCTTTCCATGAGGGCAACAAACTGCTCTTTCATCTCAGGCTTTTAGTCTAGGCTGTGACGTAGAGAGTTGAGACGGGTGAGCACTGAGCGCGGATGTTGCCTCAGAGCTCTAAAGGTAAGTGGGGCTAGCCAGCTGTGTGTCTCGCCTTTGTAGAACTCTTTGTCCATAGTCTTTAGAAAGACTGTCTTCAGTGAAGAGGGCTGTCTTGTTGTCGTTCTCTGTGGTGTCGAACACTCTTTGTCCGAGTTTGCCTTTGGCTGGTTTGTGGATAGGCCTACTTTTGAATGTATGGAAGCGACCATTTTGTTGCTCCCCGCCGTGACTCGCCTTTTCTTTCAGGCAGATGTGGCTCTCACATGGAGTGAGAAAGGACGGTCCTCCATTCTCCAAGACATTAGTTTTGAAACTGCTCATGACTGACTTGTGAGCACTTCCCAAGCACACCTCGCCCACTAGGACCCATCCCAAATTGAGCCTCTGGGCAAAAGGGGCATTTTGTGGTCCGTTGATTTGCTGTCTCACTTTATGCACCCTGATGATATCTCTGCCGAGCAATAGAAGGATCTGAGCGCTTTGATCCAGCTCTGGAATATGAGCAGCCACATACTTGAGGTGGGTGTGATGAAGGGCTGCCTCTGACATTGGTATTTCCAATCTGTTATTGAGGATGTCGTTGTACTCAATAACTTGTGGAAGATCTAGGCTTAGCCCTCCATTAACTGCCTCGATCTGGAAGCCATCAGCTTTCCTTCCTGCCATTTCTATAACTTCAGCGCAGGTCCTCAAGGAGTAGGGGTACGGGCTCCACTGTATATGGAACAGCTCAAAGAATTCTGACCTTGCCAATGAGCGGTTACTCTGGTCATCAAGTATAGCGTACATCTTAATGGCACTTTCACGCTATCCCTGGGGATATACTTTAACTAGACAAATCTTCGAGCATGAACGTAAGACCCTTACCACATACTTCCGTACATTGGGAGCTGACTGTGGAAGCAGTGGTATGGTTTCTTTTCTCCTCCCCGCCGTGCTCTGATGTAGCGGTGGAGGCCTGTGTGGAGGGCCTGGGTGCATTGCTGTGCACTGTGCATTGCATTGCTGTGCACTGTCACTCACATTCCTTGCATTTCAGTTGTATGGTGCGGTCTTTTGCAAGGTGGGAAGAGGACGAACAGCATATTCCCTTCTCTTTGAGGAGTGTCTTCCGCTCATCGAGGGTTTTGGCTCTGAAGCTCCAGCACTTTTGGAGCGGATGTGACTTGTAGATAGGGCAATCTTCTCTTTTTTCTGTGGTAACTTAGCTGTGGCAATATCTGTTTTGTTCACAAATATAGGGGTTTGTGTGTTTCTCATTGTTTGTGTCTTGCTTCTTACTGGCCCGCTGCTGCCACTGTTGGAAAAGGCAAAGCTCGGTTATTGCTTCATCGCAGATAAACTTTGTGGAGAAGGAGAATGGAAGAAAGCACTGGTTGTGTTCCCTTTTGTACTTTGAACCCTGGGAGATCAATTTTTCCTGGAGACTGTAGGGTAGTTTTCCCACAATGAGGCAGATTCCACAGGCTGTGTCCAGTTAAATTAAAGTAGGTAAATCTTCTTTTGCAGATTGGACTTCCGTTAGGAGATCTCCAAGTTCAGTTAGCTTAGGGTAGTCTTTACTAGAGATCCTGGGGAATCAGTCTAATTTCTTGAAAAGCGTGCTTTCGAACACTTCTGATGAGCCATAGCATTGCTTTAGTCAGTCCCAGACCTTTTTTAGGGCTGAATGTGGGTTGTTGACATGTGCTGAGCAGAGCCTCTTTATGTGTTGCGGCGACTCCTTCCCCAGCCACTTTATAAGCAGATCCACTCCTCACTAGGAGTTAGGTTTAGGCATTTGATAGCATTGCTGAAGGAAGATTTTCATGCCCTGAAGTAGAAGAGGTAGAAGAAATTGTGTGTACTTGTGAGTACTTACAATATGTAAGTACTGACTGTAGTGTACAATGCCATGGCCAAACTGAGAGAATATATATATTCTGTATATATTCTATAGGCTTTGTTAAACACAATAAGTACCTGACATTAACATAAGCACTCATTTAAGCATGAAAGGAACTGTATTGAGCTACTATGTAAACAATGAACCAACTGCCACCTTGTGGCAAGATGCTTAAACTGAGAAACAGTAAGCAGAAAAAACGGACTTCAAACAGGTTTACAATGGTCTCCTAGCAACAGCAGGAGCCACGTCCAGCACTACCCGTTAGCATCTGTTTAGTATAGTTAGCAGCGCTTGACGGACACAGGGAACTTATTCTGAGCTAAGTAATAAGCAAACTAGTCTGAACACTAGTTTGGCTCCAGTCTGAATGAGAATAAAGATGTCTTTAAGATAACAGCATATTGATCTCAAATACGTCACTTTTAATAAACACTATACATGTATTATATAGATGCTTGAACTGAGAAACAATAAGCAGAATATAGATGTAGGCCTATTATATTAAGATATATTATATTAGCATATAATATTATAGTATATTATATTAGGCTAATAGTAGCCTATATTTTCTCTTTTGAATCTGACATGAACGGATGCGCACATTGTAGTCGTCATATTGTGAAAAGTTTGTGGAGGTCATTTTGTCGGTCATTTAGCGGAGGCGCTGCGCCTCACCTATAGACAGCTGTGGGAAACCTGTGAAAATGAGTGGGCCCAGAAGTTAAATCATTTGTTGACGCCTTCAGATATCAGCGTCTGGTAGTCTTGTTATTGGGATTAAACTCTCTCCTGTCAGTCTGTCTGACGCCCCCGTTCCCGCCGTTTGCATAACAGGAAGACAACGAACCCCCACTGCGCCTCCTCCGCTCCGCTCCAATAGTTAGTGATGTTAGTGACAATTGCTTTCACTTAACTCCACCAGACGCTCAACCTTGCACTTAACATGCTGGGAGTGTGTGTGTGCGTGCATGCGTGTTCGTGCGTGAATAGAACCGTTGCATTGAAAGTAGTTTGAATTAAGTTGTTTGAAGTTCTGTATGTTTTGAATGAGTAAAGTTATGTGTTTTAAATTAGTAAAGTTATGTATGTTTTGAATGAGTAACGTTATGTATGTTTTGAATGAGTAAAGTTATGTATGTTTTGTATGAGTAAAGTCATGCAGCAAGGCACCCCCCTCATGCTCTGTGTGTGTTTCTCTCCCCACAGAACTGCCAGGTTTCTCAGACCCTCAGATCCCCCTAGTGGCTCGTGAGATCATGCAGCGAATGATCCGCCAGTTCGCTGCCGAATATACCTCAAAAACTACTCAGGAAGACCCGCCCCCGCCCAACGGCACCACCAAGGACCAAAGCCTGTTGCCGAGAGCGCCCTCTCTGTCTCCGGCCCCTGGGG
>OMKN01066153.1:0-11752 GCA_900302345.1 Melanonus zugmayeri
TGTTTTTGGGGAACTTAAATTTGTCAAGGTGTATTACGTATACCGTAACTTTATTGAACTGAACTGAACTGACATAGATAGAGAAGAAGCGCTGAGACTGTTTAGCCAATCAGGACGCAGAACACAATGCACTGTGAGAAAAAAAAAACATCCAAAAAAAATCCGCGAAGCCGCGACAGGGGAACTGCGATACAGCGAGGGATCACTGTATAATGAATTACAATAATCTAGCCGGGAGGAAATTAAGGTGTGAATGACTTTCTCCAGATCATGAAAAGAGAGAAATTATTTGATTTTGATACTGAGTTGGAAAATGCTGGCTTTCACTACAGAGTTTACTTGTTTGTCAAATTTGAGGGCTGAGTCAAAGATCACCACCAGATTTTTGGCTTGTGGCTTGATGTGGACAGCCTAGATATAAGACAACTTCTGACTTACTCTTTCAGTTGGAGAAAATGATGAGCCATCCAGCATTTTATGTCATCCAGGCAATCTCTAAGGTTGTTCAAACTGCTTTGGCTTTAATTGGAAATAGTGCTGTGAGTCATCTGCATAAAAATGGAAAGAGATGTACTTCTGGATGATCTGACCCAGCGGCAGCATATAAATAGAGAAAATTGAACCTTGGGGGACCCCACATTAAATGTTTGCCCAGGAGGATGAAGAATTTCCTACAGTAGAGGGGCAACAGAGAGTCAGGGCCTTTTCAGTTGCTGCACCCTCCCTCTGGAACACCCTCCCCATCCACATCCGTAAATCAACCACCCTACCCTCCTTTAAACAGGCCCTCAAAACACACCTTTTCAAACTCGCCTTCATCTGTTAACCTTTCCTCTTATCCAACTCACAACTCAAGTTTTAAAAATTATTTTATTTTACGTCTCACTGTACTTATGTTTCATTTTGTTATGTTTTGTACCTATTAAAGATTTTTATTGTGTTTATGTAAAGAAAATAGAGAGATAAGTTCCTCTGTGCCTAGCTGAGGAGGGGAGGCCTCGATAGTACAGGTGTTAGGGGCAGCTAAGAAGGCATCAGAGAACTTACTGGCAGTGGATGAGTTAATATAGCGAGAGCAGCGGACAGGAGCAGAGGGATCGAATGAGGTAGAGAAGCATCAAACATAATTGCCATGTGATCGGACAAGCAGACATCGTTAGTTTCAACATTGCAAATAGTAAAACCAAATGATAAAACTAGGTCGAGGGTATGCCCTTGTATATGTGTGGGGCCGTTTACACATTGAACAAGGTTAAATTATTCAACAAGATTTAAAAACTCAGCAACAAGAGGTTTAGATGGGCAGCATACATGAATGTTAACGTCCCCAAGGATCAAAATTCTATCGAATTTAGGCATGATGGAAGACAGAAGATCAGAGAAATGCGAGATAAAATCCTTGTTAGATTTTGGCGGTCAGTAAATGAGGACACAAAGCACTGGATTAGCCAAATCCACTTTTAATAGCTGTACCTCAAAACTGGAGAATTGTTCAACAGACATGAGCCGGCAGTTAAAATGTTTCTTAAAGTGTCTGGACACCTGGCTTGAAATAATAAAAATGCATATGATATCATAGTTGGGTCTCATTAAGCATCCACAAAAATCGCAATGAAAAAAAACCTTCATAGCTATTAAAAAACCTAGATCAAAAAAGCTGCTTATTGTGCTGTTGGCACTTTGCCAAGACCGTGTGGGCGTGTCAGGTCCCATTTTGATTGACTTCTCCCTGGCTCCACCCATGTCAAACGAGCTGTCATTTCCACGACACTGGCGCACGCTGCAGTCGGTGTAGTCCAGCCCTATATGTCTGAGCCGTGTGAAAACAATTCATTTGAATTGGTCACCGAAAGGTGAGTTACAAAATGCTTTGCTATCCGGCCTCAGGGCGCGTCTCGATGGCCAGGAGCCCCCTCCGTCCCCCCGGGAGCCTCGCTAGGCGCCGCCGGGGTGCGGCAGCTGGTGGACTGTGTCCAGTTGGGGCCAGTCCAGTATCCATCACGACCGCCCATTCCAGCAGCCGGAGGTTCTTGTAATCCACCCAACCAGTTTTGAAGCGTTAGAGGAGTGAGAACGGCGGGTCTGGGAAAACAGGTCGGAGGCAGGCGTACCTGATCTCGAGTGAGCGAGCGCTAGCGATGGACTATGACTATGTGGGTCCGAGTCCATGTAAAAGTTAAGTCGGAGATGAATGTGGTGACCTGGAGCAGCCTAGGAGTGTCGTCATCCTTGCCAAAATACCTCCTCGCTTGCCCTGTTTTCGGGAGCATTTACTCTGGTGATGTCTGCGACAGGGCAGGCGGCAGAGTTTGTCGATCATAAATAAAGGTCACGTTAACATTTTGGATACACAAACGCAAGCAGGACAAGTACAAACAGAAGTGGTAGGAGGCGACGGACAGCCGAAGTAAACACAGTTGCCATCTTGGAAAATAGTAGTAGTCCAACTCTGTTTCCAACTCTTTTTACAGCAATACTTTGTGCTGCTCATCATCACCGACGGCGTGATCACGGACATGGACCAGACGCGCAACGCCATCGTCAACGCCTCCCGCCTCCCCATGTCCATCATCATCATCGGTGTGGGCAGGGCCGACTTCAGCGCCATGGAGTTCCTGGACGGGGATGACGGGCGCCTGCGCTCCCAGACCGGCGAGTCAGCCATGCGGGACATCGTCCAGTTTGTCCCCTTCAGGGACTTCCAGAATGTAAGTAGGGAGAACAAAAATCTGAGGTTGTAACCTCATGCATGATGCTTGGCTCGTAACCACCGACAGGTTGTTTGATGAATTCTGATTCAGAAAACAATGGTGCCCCCCAAACACTGCCCCCTTGCTTCTGATCTGTGTTTCCGAATGACGCGGATCTTTCGACCCGGTGCACACCCAGCTCACCTGTGTATCCGTGTCGTTGCAGGCTCCCAGCCAGGCTCTGGCCCAAAGCGTACTGGCCGAGCTCCCGCAGCAAGTGGCCACCTTCTTCGGTCTATTTGGGCTGAAGCCTCCCAAGGAGGCCAGTGCGTCTTAGGGGGTATCTCAGTGCATTAAAATTATTTTATAACGACAGCGAAAAACAAAGCCCTAACCCGAGTGCTAGTCCATTAACCTACGTGAATGAACCTTTCACCCTCCCTCCTTGCATGACTTTCTGCATGTCCTCATGCTCAGTAGCGTTGGGTTTTTTGTATGTGACCATGTGAGTGCCCCCCTTTCCCATTCAGAAGTAGTTTTTTAGATATTGTTTATCATGTAGAAAGGAGACATCAGTTGTATTTGTATCTGTTCGAGGCCTTGTAGGATTAAATGCAAATATCAGTGACACGGTAACATGCTGGTTTGTTTAGGTTTTGAAACATTCGTCATGCTGCCTAAATAATGTACATTATTAATGCGAGCATACTGTATATTAACCAGCAAAGTAAACTTTTTAATAGCATGGCTGGGTTTGGTAGCGTCATTGTAAAAATGTAAAAAGTGTCGGTGTACCAACCGATTATGGTCTCTGAACTAGCTCAAGTATGTAGTGTCATCTTTCATCACAAAAGCCTAGTTCAGCTACACTGAACACACTAGGTGGAATGCCACAAAACCACAAGCTTTGTGTAACTAAGCATCAAGCACAGAACACGCATGTGCGTAGACATACACAGGAACTTGGGAAGAGCCAGAGAGTCAGGAAGCTGAAGTTAGACTGCTGTTTGATTACAGCATACATAAGTTCACTGCATGTAGCCCGCCGACCCATCTTCAAGTTCATCCATTTACTGTTAGCTGGTAAAGGTGCTATATGTAAATAGGTGTAGCCTATATGTATCGTACTAAATCATAAAATGACCATGAAAGGCGAAATACTGGTGTGACGTTCTTGTCACGGCCGGGTTCGCTGAGGCGCAGTCGTTGGCCACCGGGTGGCGCCTGGACCCCAGTCCGCAAATCAAAGCAATTATAACTGAAAGTAATCTGAACATAAACACCACTGCCGTGCAGTTGACGGATTACTCCTGGGTCTCTCGCTCTCGCTCTGGTGGTTGTCGGGGTTCTGGGTACACGTGTCTCGGGAGCCAGCCTCACTGTGGGACAAAGGTACGATCAACACCTAAATAGTCACCTAATCGTAATGTCCCACAGCTGCGTTCGGCCATAGCCGCCCCGCCTCCCCGTTTTACCTCCCGATGCCGAGCCACGCCCCCCTCCACACCACAACTGGTTTCTCCGACAACAATGCTACAGCCAGTATGTTCTCCGTTGAAATTTCCATGCCGGGCCGGAACGTCTGTTTTTGTGTTGGTCTGTGTGTTTACTATTCTCAGAGTACCCCGGGTTGCCAGATATGAAACAAATTGGCACACAAACACAGTGTGCTGCAGCCATGAAGCAAGCAAACGAACAACTAAGATTGTAACCAACCTAAAAAGCCTTGTCCTCTTTCGAAAGAGCACCATGACCACAGCCGTGCTAAAAAACGGGTAAATCTTGGAGTCTTAATCTTGCGCTCGTTTCATATAATGTTGCGCTCGGCTTGTCTTGCCCGTGTTCGTTCAGTGTCCTCAACCTGGCACCCCGCGTGAGCTTCGAGTCTGGAGGGGAGGAGGGGGCGGGGGGGATATTGTGAATTTGACTGCAGTACCCATTTTAAACACTAGGTGTCATTGTTACATATAGCACCTTCAAGTGTTTTTTAATGTCATTTCTTGTCTTCTGTGTACGATATCACACACTCACTCCTGATGTGTTATGTCTCCTCCCTGCTCCAGGCCCCCCCAGAGGCCCTGGCGCGGAGTGTGTTGGCTGAAGTCCCCACGCAGGTGGTGGGCTTTTTCACTTCAATGGGCGTGACCCCACCCAACAACAACAATACCAACCCCCCTCCGGCTCTTGTGGGAACTGTCTAATTTTGCATGATGGGGGAGGTTAGGGTTACCAGATGCAGATACAAGGTTCCTCAAGATCCTGAGCCGGACCTTCCCCTGAAGCAAGCTTTCGCTACGCACACAACACATTCTGCAAGCCTTCTGTGCCAAAAGTTGCCTATGTTGCCTGGCCCCCCTCTAGACTGCACACCAATGAAAATGACCAAGAACACTCTTACACTCTGTTGGGCAAGTTTGCATTTACCAATCAGAAAAAGGGATTTTTCTTAGAACATTATATACAAAGCATGAGCAAGACGCATGTATGTTTGTTTCATCGTTATCCCTTGTAAGTTTAGATCTCTATAGCATAATGAAGAAGTGTTTTCGTCACTGGTATCGCACAACTAGGAATGCATTAAACACCTGTAGCTCCAGAGAACTGTGTAGTAATAGCATATACATGTATTTTGGAGTTTGCACTTAAGAGTCATTTTGTTATTAAATATTCTTGAGTATATTTTTCACATGTCATAGGCCAATGCTGTAACAATATGAGAAATATTAGGATGATTTTGTCATTACACAGTACCATTCCTTTGTCTTCTATGAGTTTATTAGAGTCTGCATTTTAATTATCAGTGTCCAGGACACCCATAACGTTTCCAGAGATGGAAGATGGAGTATCATTTCCAGAAAAGAGTATTGTAAAATTGCTATCCACTCCTGTGTTCTCCATAAAACTCAAGATAACGTGTATTTCATTATTGATCAAGCAATTTTTTTATAATAGTAAATAAGATGTAGCTCCTGCAGTTTCTTTCATTGTTGACTGGATTATCATTTTCTGAAATGACCCACCAGCTTGTATTTGCATGGTAATTCATTGAATGTAGCTATTTTAGTGTCTCATTCAGCACTGTTTTTGTCAGTTCAGGTTCAACTAAACTGGTCACATCTTCATTTTTTTTTAAGGCCATGGAACTTGAATTACTGCCTAGTGCCTTTGCATACAAGTACATGTAATAAATACTATACTTCCTTGATTCAGTTTGTATTCATTGTTCTAAGTTTTCCAATAAGCTAAATATTTGCGTTTTATAGACGATATGTTCTCTATGATATGAATTTTGTTTTAAATATGAAAGTCTACTCAGAATACAACTGTTATTTGCTGCTCCCTTCAGGAATAGCAGCAAAACACTAAAAGCTGCACACCTGTCTCTGTACTTGGATGAAAGACAAGGCAGTTGGCACCCAAAAGTCCTGAATATTTAATATTGTGTGTGTATAATAAAAACTATCCGTTTGTAATGCTATGTTTAGGGTAACAACCGTATTAATACAAGCATGTTCGCTTCGAGTTCTACGGCAAGCCGATTGAGGAAAAGTCTTTTTCCGCCGAATGCGGAAGTACATTTTGACAGGTTGGGTTGGGTTCGTCAAACATGGATGTTGGACTTGGGCGTCGTGTTGTGGGCGTGTCCTCACTCCTCATGTAAATACATGAGATGGTCTGAAGGGACTCTTCTTCCTTCCTCACACCGACAGGTAAGTAGTCTAACAATGGTCCATTAAGCTTTCTTAAGACCGAGTTCAATTGGGAATGTGGGAAGTGTAATGGACACTAACATTGTGACGCAGGTTTGAGTAAATGAGAAAGAAAACAACAACAACAGTAGTTTAGAAACTTTATCACTGCCTAACATGTGAAATGCTAACGTTATAGGATTATTTACGGTGGCTCTGATGGTCAAAACACTACAACATTTCACAAAACAACGACATTTCACAAAATACAACAGCATTTCAGATTACGGAAAGGGTAGGACAACACTTCTTGTTTGTGATTGGACAAAACCCAAGCCCCTCAATGTCATAGCCTGTTTCTGTTGCTACTACTCTCAGCAGTGTCCTTGCACCAATTTTTAATTGAGTTTGCAATTATGGAAGAGGAGATTGAACTCATACGGGAATATTTGTTGTTGTGTTTTGTGAAATGTTGTAGTGTTTTGACCCTCAGGGCCACCGTAATTATTAAAACATTTACTTTACAATGGTGGCAATTGAAAAGCTATGAATTCCCGACATAGAGGATAGAAAACAGAGTTCCTGGAGCTCCCGTTATTCTCACACGGTTCTTTCTTTGTATCAGACACAATGGCATCATCCACCCCTTTGACCGAGGCCAACACCGCATTTTCCCTGGCGTTGTTCAAAAAGATCACCGAGGACAACAAGACCGGCAATGTCTTCTACTCTCCCCTCAGCATCTCTTCAGCCCTGGCCATGGTGCTGCTGGGGGCCAGGGGGAACACCTACACACAGATGTCAGAGGTATACACACACACACACACACACAGGTTTGTGGGGCCCTAGGCAACATCTTACATAAATAATTGTATTTAATCACTACCCAAATCTGTCCTGATCCAGTTTAATATATAAAGTGTACATTAAAATGTAAATAAGAAATTGCCCTAACTATGGTATACAATTAGAGAACACAAATACAGGCCACTGTCACGAAAACCAAGTAGCGAAACCATTGATGATCTCATTATAGGAGATTCTCTCACATATTTTGTGATTCACGCTGAGAATACCAAGGCCAGTGGGGCGCTCCTGGGACATTGTGGATCGCAAGTATGTTTTGATACGTTTCAGCTTTGAAAAGGTGCTCTGCACTGGCTACTGTAACTGGTAGGGTCAACGCAACACAAAGAGCTGTTATATTGGGAATAATATGATAAATATGATGCAAATGTTATCTATGTATGCAACTTAAACAAAAATAGCAACACTGGCTCTTAGTACAATTAAGCAAAATTACATACAATTGAATAATCAGCAATTACTTCCATTAAGCCATTGCAGGAAAGGGCATTTTCAGGTATTGGGAAAATATAAAAGGCTTTTTATAGGAGGACCCCCCTCCATACCTCTCCTATTCGACTGACTGAGCACCATCATGTTAAACAGTATATTGATGTCCATGTCACATTGCTCAATAATGCAGATGCTTAAGAGAAATGCTGATTCTAGAGAAACACTGATAAGTGTGTATTTTTCAGCAAGGTGGGAAATTATAACGTTATTCTAATTAGTTATTTCATGTATTTATTCGTGTGGTTGGGGGGCCCACGTGCTGGGTTGAGGGGGGGCCCTTTAATCAAGCTGGAGCACACACGCACACACACGCACACACACACACACACACACACACACACACACACACACACATGTTATATGTGAATGTATTTATGTATAATTTTTTGGTATAATTATTCAAATAATTAACCATTTGAAGTGGTATAAATGTAACCATGATGGGGAGTTCACGTCTAACTAATTACAGAGTAATGTATGGGTTTATCACACAGGTGCAGTGTAATGAAGTTGGTGAAGACATATAGCAACATTCTTGTTGGTGTAACAATAGGAACGTTGTATATTCTTTATATTAGAGGAAATAAATGAAATGTTTATATTTCCCTTTTTGAGGGTGGGGAAATACCCCAGAAAAAATACACAGTTTGCAGGATACTTACATACACATACATAAGTATGAACATGTTTCTAAGTATGTCTTTGCAAGTCCTGTTTCCACTGACAGTCAAGTGAAACATGCTCATGTTGATGACTTGCCCCTTTTTGTAAACTAAAGATGAATCATCCATGAGGCTTTACAACATGCATACCTAGTCACCTTTTTTCTGTATGAATCATTGTAGTTTTTCCCCACAGTCAGCACAAACACTCCCTTTTTTGTATGTTGTGTTACTATAGCAACATCACAAACACACACACACACACACACACACCAGATGTGTAAGGCCAATAAACCCCCACTGTAGTATGCAGTTGTAGTGATGTAAAGAATCATATGGTTTTCCGAATAAAATGGCACAATACAGTCCAGTGTACTTATAGGTGGCTTGGAGGCTTACTCATTGAAGAACATAGCATCTTAAAGTAGTATCCTTGCAGTAGCAAGAAAGTGTAACCAAAAGTGTTTACTTCAAATCTGTGGCTGCTGTGCATGTATTTAGTCTATGTAGATTTTGTCGTTATACCTTTGTGAGAGTGTGGGTGGCTGGTTTAAGCAGCCTCACCTGGCCGAGTCAGACTCGACCAGCCACCCACACTCTCACAACCTTGTACTCTACATTCCAACCCTCACCTATGGTCATGAGCTCTGGGTAGTGACCTCAAGAATGAGATCACAGATACAAGCGGCCCTTCCTCCGTAGGGTGGCTGGGCTAAGCCTTAGACATAGGGTGAAGAGCTTGGACATCCGGAGGGAGCTCGGAGTAGAGTCTTTGCTCCTCTGTGTCGAAAGGAGCCAGCTGAGGTGGTTCGGGCATCTGATCAGGATGCCTCCCGGACGCCTCCCTTTGGAGGTTTTCCGGGCACGTCCAACTGGGCGGAGACCCCGAGGTCGCTGGGGAGAAGGAAGTCTGGAATACCATGCTCAGCCTACTGCCACCGCGACACGACTCCGGATAAGCGGCAGATAATGGATGGATGGACTTTGTACTCCAGGCCTCCAACCTGAACCAACAGCAGTGTAGCCACTTAGCCACTATTTAAGTCACTTCAGCCATTCAGATTCCTAATGCTGTGTCTTGCGCAACCATGGGGTTAGACCCTGGCGTATGCACAGGTGTTCCCATTCTAGTTGGTTGTTATCAGGAGACGTCTTTATCATTCGGTGTTGGTAGTAAAAGAAGACCTGTGTGTGCATTAGTGTAAATGTGTACCAGGCGCCTCCCAAGGAGGACACACCCTGAGGAAAAACCTTAACCCGTCGACCAACATTTAGGTTACGCATACCGTGGCTTATCGGCAGGAATGTTTTCTTTTCTCTTTTTATGCACATGCATGTGTGCTTGTAAATACTCATGAACACACATGCACACGCACAAGCGTGCGCACAGTTGAACTTCCCAGCCATCCTCGTGACCACAAGTCACTGCCAACTCCACCTCCAGGTGCTCTGCTTCTCCAAGGCCAAGGAACGGCAGCAGGTGGTGCTTCCCCTGCAGGCGCAGATGCAGATACAACAGCAGCAGCAGATGAACCCTCACCTATGGAGGGTAACAGGACGGGACCATATTGTACCGTATAGTTAGCTTACCTTACACTAACAGGTGGCTGGTTGGTGTCGCCGGTGAAAGGGGGCCTTATTATCCCCCCCAAAAAATAACATGGCTCCTTTCTTCTTTTCCGTTGCTCTGCTGTGACGTTCTGTGTTTTGCAGAGATACGCATGTCATGTCTTTGCTATGGGATGTTGTATAAGGTGCTGCTTCTTTACTAATGGGAGGCCTTCATCCTCAAAGCTGGACTTGTTGAGTTTGTATGCTTTGTTTTGCCTGTTGTTTGTTTCTTTCTTGCTGTCTCTATATGAAAACTACAGGAAGCCACAATCGTTGTTATTGCTATACCGATTGAACTGGTGAAGACTTCAGACTCACTTCAGTTCTTCACCAGAGCATTCTAACAATGCATTCAAAATCAATCAAGATCTACGTTATGCCATACCTTTTCTAAATAATACAACTTTTCGTATTTCTTCAATGTTTGACTCGCCTATGTGGGCTATGTCAAAGTGAATGGCAGTAATATTTTATTTCTTGGTACAGTTCTAGTTTGTGTTGTGTGAGCATGTGGGGAGCAGGGGGAACGCAGCTGAACACCTTGCTGGTTGACGGGGGAAGTGGAAATCTCTTACGCAATCCGTCCTCTCCATCTCAGACAGCAGTCTAACATTGTTTCTTCCCCCCCCCCCCCACACACACACACAATCTGTGCGCTGTAGTCGCTGCAACTCCAGAAGGCTGGGGATGAGGTCAACGCCGACTTCTCCAAACTGCTGAGTGAGCTCAACAAGCAAGGAGCACTGTACTCCCTCAGTCTGGCCAACAGGCTGTATGGAGAGCAGAGTTTCCAGTTTGTTCAGGTGAGTCTGCCATTTACCTCTAAACTGTCCCAATGAGTTAAAATATATGGTAATTTAAAGTATGGTATCTGACTGAAGCAAGTATTTTATATCTCTCTGCCATTTTTAGCCACATTTTAAGGGCACAATTTCTAATCCTAATTAGTTCAGACTACAAAAGTGGGTACTCCTGTTTTACGTCGGCATCTTCATGACTTTGTGACTTCATGACACTACTCAAAGACGACAAATGATATTGAATTATTGCCCAGCACTAATGGCATGTAGCTTTTGAGTCTGTCGGCGAGGATGAATGAATGATGGCATGAATACATCAATACAAAAAAGTACACTGGCTCATCATCTCATCGTGTGATGAGATGATGAGGCCTATTTAGCACCAGCTATAGGGATTATGCTAATTGATTGCGTAATGCTGAATGTGGTGGATTGGTTGGTTGTTTCCAGGAGTTCTTAGAAGAAACCAGGAAGTTCTACAATGCAGACCTCCAGTCTGTGGACTTCCAAAAAAAGGCAGAGGAGGCCAGGGTGAAGATCAACACCTGGGTGGAGAAACAGACACAAGGTGGATCACACACACACACACACACACACGCACAAATACTCATATACACACACACTCATATACACAGTGTTAGATCCCCGGGTATCCCTTGTCTAAGGGGATACTGGGCCAGCTCTCCGGTTCTTTTAGCACTGCAGAGTATTACCCTGACTAATTGCCTAAGAACTATTTAAGCTGCGGACGAGGAGACTCACCTAGCTTCTAACTGCCTACATCCAAATGCCTACCCTGCCTGCTCCGGTGAAACACCCTACCGTGTAACCCTCGGTTGGATCTCTTGCGGTCACGTCCGTTAACAGCAGCTATCCCCTTATAGATTGGTGCACTTGGTAAGGTGCTAGGAATTGTTTCAGTGGCTCGGAAAATGAGCCCC
>OMKN01066154.1:0-15786 GCA_900302345.1 Melanonus zugmayeri
CTCTTTTTAGAAATATGTCGGTTGTATGACAATGTATGTTCCTATTGAGCTTGTTAGTATCGCAGAAAAGTGTCTTGATGTAACCACATTGTTGGAAATGTGTTTTTCGCAATACGCACTTAAAGGAAAACTTCTGTATTTTTCAACCTGGACCCCATTTTCCCAGCATTTGGAGTCTAACTGACTAATGCGGACAACAATTGTTGAAATTGGTCCAGTATTGAGCAAGAACGCAGCCGCGAAACATCTCCATTGTAACCCATGGGGGCAATAGTGACCGTCAATGCACGTCCTTGTGCGTCCTCTTGCCACTGACAGGCTCAGGCTGTTATAAGTGTTTGACAACATTATGGAAATTATCCCTACAGAGAAATACAACTTTTTTTCTTTACCTTTTAGCTTGATATGATCTATTTGTTATTGTGTCTAACCACCGTTCTTACCGTTCTTACGACACAATAACAAACAGATCAGATCAAGCGAAAGGTAAAGAAAAAAGTTGTATTTCTCTGTCAAAACAAGACAAGCACTTTCAGAGGACGTACATTTGCGGGCGCTAATTGCCCCCATGGGTTACGATGCAGACGTTTCGCGGCTGCGTTCTCGCTCAATACTGGACCAATGTCAACAATTGTTGTCCGCATTAGTCAGTAACACCCAAATGATGGGAAAATGAGGCCCAGGTTGAAAAGTGGGCTCCACAGCTCGCGCCGGTAGGCTCGCTCTCATGTGCGTTCACGTCTTTTGCAAAAAGGAAGCAATTGAAGTCGTTGAATTAATTGCATAATTAAGACGAGCTTAGCGCCATGCGTGACAGTAATGCCATTTCATGATGGATGTCACCGAGCCTCTTGTTAGAGGGAGAGATGCTGAATAGTTATTCCCGATTTTAAATTCGTCAAATATGGTTAATTAAGTTGAAAGGACAAAAACAAAGTGTAGAACTCGATGCGTTGGAGTGCTGTGCCGTAGACTTGCCCTACTTATTAAGATCTATGTAGGCTATCGTTTTTTTCCCCATAATGCCAAAGAATCGTGCTCTGCCTAGCAACCGCTTTCTTTCTAATGTTACCATCACGTTTTTTCAATGTATAAATCCCATTAAAAAACATTTTCGCAGACTAATCTTATTTGGTGATTTATAATAACATTTTTAACCAACCATTTTAAGAAACCAAGCCTCAAAACCCCCAAACAATTCTAAACTCATTACATATTTGAATTTGCAAATGCATCTGCATTGTGATACTTAAAACCACTTTCAATTGTATTACCTCTACAAGAGGTATAAATTCACTTTGACCTCCTTTACGCCTGGTCTTCCTCTTACCTGATGGAGCAATTACACCTTCAAGCCATTATCTGTAGGCATCTATAGACCCTAGCCCATGTCACACTTGCTCATCATAGGTTCAAGGATGTGAGTGACACACTCTCATGGCACAGGCACAGGGGTTGTAAGTAATGAAGTAAAAATAATAATAATTCATTTTATTTATATAGCGCTTTTCAGTGACCCAAAGTCGCAGTACGTAATGTAACAAATACTTGTAAGAAACTGTTTACATTTTACTCATACATACATTTCCCCAGCCCCCTCCCAAGTATTCCTTACATTTCGTTGACAACAAACAGTCAGGACACGGTGTGACACCGTGTCCTGACTGAATGAGAGCGTCCGACTATCGCGCCGCATCGCGTCATATCAGACGCTCTCTGTCCTTTAACTGAATCCGTTAAATAAACTAAATGAATGAGCTGTTCCTCATCCATTCTTCCAACATGAGCGACAGAAAATAGAAACAGGGCATCCGACTCAAAGTGTCGCGCTGCGTCACTCGCGGCCGTTCAGGACATTCAATAGAAAACAAAGCAATCAAACTGATTTGGTCACTGACGCTTGCCTTGCATTCAGTTAGGACAAGGTGTAAGAGGTGATGTGAATATATGGAGGGATGATTCACGCTCATTGCACAATTCTCTAATGGTTGTCTTACAAGTTGTTACAAGTTAAGTTAAAGAGTCCACAAAAACCTATGTAATTTAGGGTCTTATGTACATACTAGTAAGCATCTAAATAGTATTAGACATTAGTTTCAATCCATGTCGTTTTACATTTCATAGAAAACATGCTGCCCAAATATAGCTAGCGGGCTAATGAATATCTTCTTCGCTACCCGCCTACTACCTGTGTCTGTACATGCTAATTGGTTGAAATGGTCAGGACTTCAGCTCGTCAGCAGCTAGACTAGCAAGCTACTGTGCACAGTAGGCATACGTCATATTTTGTTTTACTAGAAGAAAATCTGATGGGATCTTGATATAAGAATAGGAGGAAATGGGATTTTTGTAGTTTTTTTGGCATATGACCAGGGAAGTGACCTAAAACAGTTTTAGACCTAAGACCTTTTTTATTACCTTGCGTCTATAAGTTGTTGTTCTTACAGTTGTCTGTATCTTTTACCTCTTGACTTCTGCAGCTTTCATGTTTCATAACATAATTTCAGGGTCTCACACTTATTACAGTTATTACAGAATTATGCAAAACTAAAACAATGTGGATTTGTGTTTGCTGCTACTGTGAGTTCAACCCCTATACTGCGTTAAGGTGCCAGTCAGACTTTGTGTAGCCTAGCCTGAGAGTTTTGTTTTCAAGATATTTCAACTTAAAGGGAGGGATGACCCTCATTGCACAAGTCTCTAATAGTTGTCTTATGGCGCTTCTCCATTGACCGGCACGGTACAGGACGGCACACATATCTATCCTACCTGTGCCGCGCCGCCTGGTACGCTTCTCCATACACAACAGAACCGTGATGCGAGCTGGGAAAGTTGGACGAGTTAAGCAGAGTAGCGTCAAAATGTTGTGGAGATGTTGGAGCCAGCAGTAAATCAGCCAAGAGCTGCAGATCAGTTAATCGGATCATGTTCTCCCCAGGATGACGACGGACGTTGACCGGCCGATCAGCTCAGGAATCGAGCTGCTAGCAGCTTAGATGACCGGCTGCTCTCACCCGGCCAGCGGCTCCTCACATGTCCGAAAACATCGCAAAATTTCCAAACAGGCGTTATTTGGATAAAATGACCACATATTCTGAATCTACATGGTTACTTTCTCGCCTGAAAAAATATTAAAACTTAATAAAGTGACATATTAACAGCCCCTAGAGCAAAAATTACAACAGTTTGCAGCCTGCGGTTTCGAAAACAGCCGAACTCTCTCTCATAGGATGACGTATTTGTGACGATTTCCATTGACCAATCAACGGTCTGCAAATTTGCATAGCAGCACTGATATTACCCTTGGTACCTATCCCAGAGCAGTAGCTGAAATCGGCACAGGTACTGTGGCCCGGCACGGGTCAGTTGGCAGTGGAGAAAGCAAAACAAAGCGGGAGCATGGATTCCGGTACGGCACGGTAGTGGAGAAGCGCCATTATTGTCCCTTATGATTGCAGTGTTGTAATCGTATCACTTATTTTACTGACAAAGAAAAATTCACAGAGCATGCAAGTCAATAACTCCTGTCCTCTTGACACACACGCACACACACATAAATAAGGGGATTGACTGATCTGTCAGTCTGTTGTCAATTGTCATTCATATTAAATTAAAACATTGCATATCACTCCCACAACAATTGGTCTGCTTATTTATGGCTATTTACAATTAATTTGAATATTTACTTCTTACTTCTAATACTAATCACATTGGCTGGCCTTTTGTCATTATCTTAAAGTAATTTGGCAATTCTCCCTGGCTTAATAAAAAGTATATTGTCATGCCCATACACATTAAACTGAGTCTTCTGCCCTGATGATGTCTTAAGATAGTCTGTTGGTGTACCAGTGGGTGCTCACTGCTTTCAAGCCAATATTTAATCATCTCAGATGAGCCTTAATTCCAAAAAGTTGCAAAGTTAATGGCGTGTGGTCTATACTTAAGGTCCATCTCAGGGGCCAAAGGAGCATAAATTGTGCTATGTCCTGACCTAGACTTTTTGGTGTATCCGTTTTAGAAAGAGGCCATTCACAGAGAAACACAAAGCATGTAGTATTTGAGTGAGAGAAATCTGCACTAATAGACATGAACTTGATTGTTTTTGTCTTGTGTGTGTGTGTGTGTGTGTGTACACACACATGTGAGTGAATGTGCATCTATAGGCATGTATCATCAGGAGTGCTCCCTGAATGCATCTTTGCCTGCATATCAAAGTGTGTGTGTAGCCGCCCGTCTCTGTCAGATATGAGTGCATAAGGCATTGAAGACACATTTGGTTGAGGGATGGAGATGGATACAGAGGGAGATGGCTGATTACTCTCCATGAATACTGAGTCCTTCTCATTCTTTTAATCTCCGCAGTAGCCTTGCATCTCTCTCTCTCTCTCTCTCTCTCTCTCTCTCTCTCTCTCTCTCTCTCTTTTTCTCTTTCTCTTCAACAAAGTGCCTGTAGCTACTTTGTCGGCCTCGCTCTCTCTATCTTCAATGTAATGGGACCATTGTAATTGTCCCAGTAGTGTGGAAATATGTGGAGTACACTGTCCTTGTTGTGCTCTGGTTATATCTAACCCTGGAGCCAGGCATTTTTCAACAGAGGGATTAGAGTTGCAGTTGCAGTTGTTGAGTGTGTGTGTGTGTGAGCTGTTTTACACACACAACAGACTTGACATACAAATACAAATGTGCAGGCATCACATGTAGTGCAATGCTATGTAGTGCGGCAGATGACGATGTCTGGCCAGAACGTTCCTTTCTGCCTGCCCTTCCAATCTGTTCCACCGACACCGTGTGTCCTTAGGTTAGCTTGCAAGAGCGAGATCAGGGTTCTAGCAGTGCCAGAGCCAGGGTGAAGGGAGTTTTCAAAGAGGCTGTGTCCTTAGGTTAACTTGTTTTTTTGTTTTTTTGTCCTTTTCCACTGGACAAAAAAGCCCACTAACACCCACTAACATTTGTCTTTTTTAGTGGGAAAGGTTACATTACATATCTACTGTTTACTAACCCATTTACTAACCCTGTTACTAACCCTGTACATTTGTGACGTTGAATGTGACACACCAGAAAAAAAACAGGCATACTCGTCTACTAGCAATGGGAAAGGAGTCAATCGCCTATTTTTAGCGGGTTTTCCTGTGTTTAAAATGTTTTTAAACACAGCTCATTTTGTTGGAAAAAGGGTATAAGAGCGGGTTCCAGGGTTCTAGCAGTGCCAGTGCCAGGGTGAAGGAGTCTTCAAAGAGATTGGCTCAGCAGGATACCAAGATGAAAACGGCAAGAACATAGGTTGTTCTCAAAGTGTGCATGCGTGTTGGTGTAAATGGACTGCATTTAAACAGTGTTAATGCACTGTTTGAATGTACATTTTGTGCGAGTGCACTGCTGTTAGTGTTTGTGTCAGCAATATTGTGTGAACATATGTGAGCGGATACTCCCAGTGCTGCAAAGAAAAGGAAGCAAACGAGGAAACACAACTGAGGTGGACCTGGTGTATCTGGCGTAAGCTGACATGAGAAACATCTCTCTCCTATCCTGTGACTGCCTCTTCAAACCTCCCCTTTTCCTAGATAAAGCACAGTGTAGAGTATTGTCATCCACACAGTTCTGTCATCAGGAATACCATGGGTCAGGTTTGACATAATCTGTAATAACAAAGCAGCACTGCACCAGCTTCAGTTTGATTCATTCCACGCCATAAAAGCATCCTGCTTAAAGCAACACACAGTCTGGGCCTATATCTTTGGGAAACATAATATGTTTTTTGGGGTTTTGGCCCTACATTACATTTGGTTCAACTTTAGTCCCAGTGCTCAAATGCAGTGCTAGCAAATTCCCATGGGAAGGAATGTGTGAAAATGTAAGTACATCTTTTAACACTATATCCATGTGCTGGCAAACGAGAAGCAGATTAAGATGGTGAGGGAGGATATAGACTTTGATCCCAGAATCCGATCATGCTATATGTTCCAATCTAGACGATGAACCTTTCACACACGTGTGTGTGTGTCCTGCATAATTTTGTCTTCAGTTATGTGTGCTCATATGTATGTACTTTCAGTGTGCAACATAGCGAGAGAAGCTTTAGAGTCCCATGTTTCTTAACACCTGGTCTAGGCGTTGCGCAGAGACTCAAATTGAAAACACTTTATTATTATCAGCTATTTCTCTGATTAAACTCCAAGGATTTTGATGTGTTTCTGGCTGTCATTAGCATTTTAAAACTGTTGTAGCCCACTAAAATGAACTTATTTAAAGACCCACCTAGTTTACTTCATGCCTTTGCTGCATCCAAAAGCAAATCATTGATTGTGATAAAATAGCATCAATCAAGCATACAAGACATAGGATTGAGAATGAGCAGCACAAATATGAGGTATTTGATCAGTGGGAATGTCATCTTTTAGGTTTTCAAACAACTTTATATGTGTTCTATTTGAGTAAATCAAACCCTTTTAATAATGCGACGGTCACATTTGTCTTGAGCTAAGGTCACCACCATTTATATCATATACTGTAAGCCGCTGGTGTGAAGTAGAGCTGGGCGATTTCCATTAAAAAAAATAAAAAACGTTAAAAACTCGCCCTAATACATCACAGTTTATGGTTCGACCGTCCAAAAAAATCAACTCGTATAATTAAATGAGAATCTTATAACTTTCCAATGTGTGCTATGAGGTGCTATGCATACATAATAAACCCATTAGCAAATCCAGTATGAGGCTACTATGCATGTTTGAGTAATAGACTAGCGATGAATTATGACCTTAGCTTGTGAGCTTTGCGCACATATCGACCATAAAGCCATAAAGGTAGGGCTAATTTTGGGGGAAAGAAAAAACTGGGATTTCGATCTGGCATTCAGTTGAGGATTTAAAGTTGACAAATCAAATTCAATGTATGTTAAAGGTCATTAATTAATTAGCCTGCAATCGGATTTTAGTTGTTCACAGACGGGGGCTGTCACATTTCTTTTTTTAACTAGCTCACTCGCGGTTATCGCGCCAGCTGCCATTTTAGCACCTTCACTATCTGAGACAGAGTGCAAATAGGTCCCGCCCACACCGTAGGGGAAAATAGTCCATTGCTCTCCATTACTGTGTATTGCGTGAAGGTGCCTCCTTGTCATTTCGGTCTGCTAGCAAACAACAGAAAAATGCCTAAAAGATGCTGTGAGGTGGGATGCACTACCAACATGGTAAAGAACCCGGAACTACGTTTTTATAAGCTACCGAACCGAAAAACTGAGCCTTTAAGAAGACAAATATGGATACAGACAATAAGACGTGAGGCGTCAGCAGGAAGAATGGGAAAACTGATTTGATCAAATAGTAAATATCATAGTATTTCAAGGTATGATGCGTTGCGCTCTCTCTCTATTGCCTGTATCCACTTTTGTCTTCTTAAAGGCTCAGTTTTTCGGTTCGGCAGCTTATAAAAATGTATTTCTAGTGCATCCCACCACACAGCAGCTTTTAGGCATTTTTCTGTTGTTGAAATGACGAGGCACCTTCACGCAATACAAAGTCAATGGTGAGCAATGGAATGTTTTCCCCTCCGTGGGCGTGGTTTTCAGAGTATGGCGCTCTGTCTCTATAGGCTCGTGCCTCGTGCACATCCCACTGATTGGCTGACGTCAGATCAAATTCTCTAGCCTCAAATGACAGCAGCGGACAGTAAGCACAACCCCAGATAAGTGGCAGTTAGATAAATTCAAATAATAAATATTCAAATAATAATAAAGAAATAATTAAACAAGCGCTTGTAACGAGACATATTTTTAGACGGTATTGATATGGACAGTCATAAATGTATACAACAGTGATGTACCGTCTATCTGAACACCGCCCAACCCTAGTGTGTGAATCATAATTGACTATTCTCAGAACCACATAATGTCATGGTATGATATGATTAGCATGCGTTGGAGTCCCGTGGAGATTGTATTTAGCTTGAGGACTATCTGGAACAGTGAGAGAATGGGGCCAGAGGAAGGTGACTTCCAGCATTGCTGTGGCGGGAAGGAACACTGAGGACAGGATGTTGACAGGGCAGCATGAGACGAGAGAGGACAGGACAAGAGAGGACAGGACAAGTGGCCTGTTTTAGCCATACTCCTTAATGTCAGAAAGCACAAAGTAACACACACACACACACACACACACACCACTGTAACATCTGTGGATTTTTTGAGCTCACGTGTCGCCGGAGAGTTTGTCACACTTGCCTTGCCATCAAACGTGTGCACACATAGACACACACACAGACACACACACACACACACACACTTGTGATGATTCTTGAAATATTCCTCACTGAATGGATGCTGAAATGTGACACCATCAAGGCTGACAGTAGCTCCGCCCCTCCAGCTGCCCAGTAGACCCCCCAGGGAGTGTATATGCAAACAATCCTCCCTGGCTGCCTGGATCTCAACAGCATTAAAATAAAGCTAAACACACGTCTTGTTTGTGCCAGTGTAACAACATGGATATGTTAAAGTGAAACCCATAGTGAGTGTGGAAAGACTGAAAAAGTGAGTACTTGTGTAAGTTCCGCTGTAAAGCAATAGTTTGGCTTGGGTTGGGCCTCATGCAGAATAGGACCTGACTAAAGCACTTGTCCTATTTACCCGTGTGAGGGCAAACATAAGTCAGGTGTATCTGGGCCAGAACACTGTGTGTTCTACCTTAGCCCCAAAACACAGCAGCTGAGGGGGAAAGAACTAGGCCATGGTAGCCATTTTGTACACATACACAGTACGGTGTCACTTGCACACTGCACATGCTCATACAGCTGTGTCAAAGTACTTTTTCACCTCCAGCTCAGTTTGGTGTCACTTTTTTATATTTGTTACTGAGGTGTTAACTGTTTTATTTCTGAGCACCTATGATGTTGTGTGGGTAGACGGCATACACAGTATTAACTTGTTGGGCTGAATACCTTTTTTCTTCGTAATTTTGTGGATAAAAACATCTGCAAAATGACAAAATTGTAAATAGTAGTAAGTAACCAGCTCATCCCCTGGTCAGGACAATCCAGAATGACCTAGCAGGTGTGTATCAATATAACCAGGATACTGAAATATGTAAACAATGTGTTCTTCTAACTCTGGTCTGCTTGAGTCTGGTTTCAGTGTATTTCCTACAATTGTAATAATATAATAATAATCGTATCATAATGTTGAAATAACAACAGTATATGGGCTTCTGTCTCTATTTTCATGTGGTGCTGAAAATGAAGACATATAATTAGTAATCAGTGGTCTTTTCACCTCTATATGAGCTGGCTACATATAAAAAAGAGACTACATACTGTATATGTCTATTCATTGTTTTTTCCTTCATCTTGAAGTCTCCATCTTGACAGTTATTCCCTTCAAACACCTTCTCTCCAAAGGTCAGAGAGGAGCCCCTTATGTAACCTCACACACACACACACACGCGCAGTTGAAAAAGTCAATATGGCATTTTAACCCTTTACGCGTGGTCAATTTCTTTAGTGGGACATGTCACAGCCTGTTGGGTTATGAGTCTAAGGGGAAAGGGGGTACAGTAGCATAGCGGTTGTGCCATTGGTGTTGGAGATGATGAATGTTTTCCCTGTAGCTGATGACCTGGCAGCCAGTCTAATTCTTTTGGTGCTTGCTGCGCTACATTCTTGTGGCTGCAGATAGAAAAGGTTATCCATTGTACTTGTAATTGTTAGTTAAATGTGTTGGTCAGGCAACTGCAGTCAAGCCAAGGCAATCTCTGAGTCCCATCTGGCTGCAGGTAGAACCATAGGTATGGAATGTTTATCACACATTCACCATAAGGGCTGTCCCATGTTTTATTAATAAGACAAAACACAATGAATAAATTATGTGCCAATGTCCATCGTGGGGAGCTGTGAATTGCACAGGAATGGTTTAGTCAGCCCAGTGTTGGGGTTTTTGTCATGGCAACCTCAGAAGTTTCCAAGCGGCCCAATTTGTGGCACTGCTGTGCCTGATGTATGTGGCAATACCCAGGGTACAATAGAGAATTACCTTCTCTGAAGTGCGCGTGTGGAGATACAATTTCATGTCTCCCTCTTCAAACCAACAGCATGGCTCCTTGTTTGTGAGGATTCACTGTGCTTCCGCAAAACATCTCCATACCCCATTTAACATTACAACTGGAGTGCATTGCGTGTATTCCCTCACAGAAAAAAAATCAGGCTGTGTTTGACCGTCAGTGTTTTCCCCTAGGATTTTGTCCAGCAGCGGTGCTGAGGTATGTGTAAGATGCACTATATTGATGTGTGTGTGTACACAGTGCTGATGTACGTGTGTACACAGTGCTGATGTGCACGGTACTGATGTGCGCGTGCACACGGTGTTGATGTGCGCAGGCACATCAACACTGTGGACAATAAATCCGTGGACAATAAATCAATATCAATATGAGTCATGATAAAGTCTGCCTCGATAGAGGTGATATTTTTTCTGATATTTTTGTTATTTTAGATATACATTATTTACAGCATCAGCCACTGATTCAGCGCAATGCGTTCAAGCAGAACACATTAGTGCTAGGGATGACAAGCTAGGGATGCAAGAGATACCAAGAAACTCTAATCGAATACACATTCAAATCTCAACGAGTACTTTTTTTTGTCTGCGATATTTTCCACTAATGTACACATATGGAAAGTCAGTTCAACCTGCAGTTTAATTGCGTTTTAGTTAGGCTGTTGTTTAAGGCAGGGTACTTTGTAATTAACCTATTGTGTAGAAATATTGACCAAATGATGGCTCTATAGAGAGGAGTGCTGCCTGATAGCTTTGCTTGGATGCCCCGTATCCTCGGCAGGTATACACCGCTAGAAACACTGGGACTCGGTGACCGGTGATCGCATCTTTAGTTCCCCGCATCACATCGCTGATTCGCCTTCCTGATGTTTACTCTCATAAAAGCCCTCCTCACATCGTTCTCGGAGACTGTGAGCATGTGCGCCTCCCCGTCTGTGTGTGCATCGGGCTGTGGACTCATTCCAGCTGATTGGGCATCTTCCCTTCTGCACTCTTCCTGCAAGGCATCTTTCCTGGCACCTGTGGCTGAAAAGAACACAGCAATCCTTTCAACGATGGACATGGTGTTCCTCACTAAAGGACTGTCAGAACAGCCATGCACCACTGCCAAATTGAGAGCATGGCTCCTACAGTGGGTGTACACTGACCTTCGGTACAGTTCCTGGATTCTCTTTTGCACCCCAATCACTTTTACACTCATTGTGGAGGCCCCGTCATTGCCCTGACCCCTGCTTACCCATCTATCTAGCTCTATTGACGGGCTTTGTATTACATATACAATACATACAAAGCTTGTCAATAGAGCTATCTAGCTCTATTTGTGCATGTAGTCGATGTAACTAGCTAGCTACCTAGCACCAGAAAACAACCAATATAAACTTTATTTCAATGCACTAGCCTATGCCGCATGCGTCAGCCATCGAGAATTCAAGCTCTGCTAGTCTTGACGTTGGACGCTGCCATGGAACGTGACGTAACCGTGTGGCAGCTTTCATTGATTTCAATTAATCATGAACTTGACGGTGATTGCTGACAGTGACGTGATGCAGGTAGTATGTTTAAGCCATAAGGAAGGTTGCCTGAAGACCCCACTTTGTGAGCTGTCTGAGAAAGTTACTGTTGCTGCGTCTTGTTTGTATGGGACAGAAACCAAGAAGATCCTCTCTTATCTCAATTCTTTCTTCCCCCTCACTGACGTAGCAGACAGGACACACATGGACATCTGTTCAGTCCCACTTATGTCCATGGACTCATCGGCTCATACAGTGAAGTACTTGGCCTTCTTTATTTTCTTTAACAGGGTCTCTCTGACTTCCTCTGCACAGCCTTCCATTAGCTCATTCTACGTTCCATTTTGGGGTGCTGTCTGTAGATGTTGCTTTATGGTGGTGCTTTCCAACTAACAAAGTGCCTAAAGTTCCCATTCTCACTTTCCCCCTCCCAGTTCCCCCGGAATGCCACATTCCCCTGGCCAACACGACACACGATTATGTAAATGATGGATAAGAGACCTATTCATCATATTTTTGGCTAATAACTGAGCCAATGTTCTTATTTGTATTTCCTTGGGCTACAGACAGGTAGTTCTCTGCCAGTGCAGTGGCTCTTTGATGCCCCACTGTCAAGCTATGCCTTGGGATAATACCTCTCTTTGCACCAACAGCGTTCTTCCAATCAGTGATTGTAATGAAGCTAAAGTTGGACTCTTAACCTTATTAAAGGCAAGGCAATGAGCACAATAGGCTGCATCTTCATGAGGTGAGTAGGGAAGCCATATTTTTTCTCCCACAGGACATTGTACTGTATTTTAGCTACTTTCTTCCAAATGCCCAATGGGGATACCTATGTTAACCTACACTGTTGACACCCGCTTATTTAGGAACAAACACGTTTTCTCTGTATCTGTAAATACCTGTGTGACTTTATTCTTTAATTTCACAGGATTGAAAGGATGTAAAGTGACTCCTGTTTCTGTCGTCCTTCTCTCTGTTCTCCTCTTCTCTGTTCGTCTGTTCTCGTCCTCGCTGTGCTCCTCCTCTCTGTTCTTCTGTCTGTCCTCCTCCTCTCTGTTCTCCTCCTCTGTTCTTCTGTCTGTCCTCCTCCTCTCGGTTCTCCTCTGTTCTTTTCTGTTCTCCTCCTCTGTTCTTCTGTCTGTCCTGCTCCTCTGTTCTTCTGTCTGTCCTGCTCCTCTCTGTTCTCCTCCTCTCTGTTCTTCTGTCTGTCCTGCTCCTCTCTGTTCTCCTCTCTGTTCTCCTCCTCTCTGTTCTTCTGTCTGTTCTCCTCCTCTTATTTCTTCCTCTGTTCTCTTCCTCCCTGTTCTCCTTTCTGTCCTCATGGTCACATGTTTCTTCTGGTTTAGGTTTTTTTAAGAAATAAATCTAGCCTATTCTGCTGTAATATTTTTGGCATTCTTCTCTTACTGGTCTGTCTCTCACTGTTCTATCTGACTTGTTTTCTGTGGGAGGAGGGATCAGGGAGGTTGATTAGACCTTTTTGATTACATCACATTATGTTGCTTGAAGATAATTTTGCATGAAGGGTTCGAATTAATGCATGTAATTATTATGAAAATATAGCAAGAGGAATATAATGATAACAACAAGGCTATAGGTGTATAACATTTTAAATACTGAGTACTTAGAGGGTTTTTTCCATGCTTTTCCATTTTTCCATGCTTTTAATTTCTATAGTTGTAATTTCGTAAAACCAAAAAAAGGGGTGTCCTTTTATCGTTCCCTAAAGACCCAGTAAAACAGTTAGATTGGTGGCTGTGATGAGGAGGAGGGCAACTAACTAGCTCTACAATCTGAATTTTGCAGTGAACACTGTTTTAGCTAAGTTCAACATTACAATGATCATGTGCATGTGGGGTATTTCCTCTTTAAAACACATGCATATAGACAAAGAACACAGTCTTCCCGTGCAGTCACATTCTACTGGGTCAACATGAATGCATTGTGGCACTGAACAGTACACGCATGTATTGAGGCCTCTGAGAAAGCACAGGCCCACGTCATCTGCCCTCATGTTTGTTCTCCACTTATGAGTGGTGGTCCTTGCCATTGGAGTCACCCTACCCGGTAATGGCAATCAACTCTGTAGTGCTCTTATGTATTCATTCCAGGCTATGTTTGGAGAGCCCACACTATTAGCATTCCAGAGTGCTAAGAGGAAAACCATTGTGATGGCCACTCAGTGATGATAGTGATTAAGGTAAACACCAGTCTGTCAAATGTTGTCATTAATGCGCCGGCGAGACGTGTCCCTGTCATGGCTGTTTTTTACCCATGCCCATAATGTTGCATGGTGGATTAAGCTAACCAAAGCACATGCTCAGCAGACTTCTTGTTTACAAAACAATCCCATAAGCAGGCCCCTCCCATATCTTCCATTGTGATATCATTAAAGCTCAAAGGACACTCATGCATGGACAGATTCACTAGTAAACGTGTCTTTTGATCAAATTGTCCCAGACCCATATTTCTGAAATAGCCATTTTACACTTGGCCTTCCATGTCTTTGATGGCTGCTCATCAGTGGGAATATGTCCCAGGAGTTACTCTGCTCTCCTAGCCCTTCAAAGAAGATTGAGGCTCAAAAGCATTAAATATTCAGTAGTCCTATGGGACAAACAGCTTGCTGTAAAGCAAAGTGTTTCTTTTAGCTATATATGTATATATTTCAGTTCTGCTGTAATATGCACAGTGTGCCACGCATACTTCATTGATAATGGAGAATCGGAGCTGCACCACACCTTTTCGAGAAATGTTTAAATGTTTCCCTATTACTTCCATATAGGGCTGTTGTAAACTGAGGCATCCAGCACTGCATATTTAGATAAATGTGCTGTACATGGAAATGGTAATCTGTCAGCGAAATCTTAACCTCTGCTTGGGCAGGAGGCCATGGAGCAACACCTGAGTATAGGCCGGTGGATTGGAATGGATGCAGAGGAATATCTCCCAAACAGAGAGCAGTAGAGGATCGATGCTAGGAGGTTTTTTGATCTGGGTCCAGTGCGCTAGTCTGTACAGGGAGCAGTAGGTGGGAGATTAGATTTATTATTGCCATGGTCTGCTTGGGAGAATATAGTACTTGCTTTGCAGAAGAGAAGAAATGCTTGTACAGTTAATACAGGCTTAAACTGTGCTTTGAAATTTTATAGTGCTGCAATTATCTTGTTCTCTTGTTCCCCCTATTTGAAAAATACAAATTCAGTGGGAGCCTTTTATCTTGGGTCTATAGCTTATTCATGTTATGCTCAATTTAGAGTAGTAGTTATTGGATGAATCCTCACTGTATTTTGTATTATCGTCTATATATATATACACGTGTGTGTGTATGTGTGTGTATGTATGCATGTATGTATATGTGTGTGTGTGTATATATATGTGTATGTATATATATATATATATTAATGTCCCTGAAGGTTTCTGCCACTACACAGACTATGAATGTACCTTGGCGTAAACACAATGCCGTGCGGCTCTGTGATATTTACTTGTAGCGTGTGAATCAATGGGCCACTAGCATTGCAGGTATTAAGTTGCTCCTCTGTAAGGGTATAGCACTATGGCTTCTATTGCAATCCTATGGGAGGCTATTCCAACCCCAGCTCGATGCATCCCTGCTCAGACAGTGGTGGGACGGTATCACCAGAACAGCTTCACTTTGTTATTATCTTACGGGATCATTCCACCTCTACGCAGGAACGCAGAGTAGAAACGGCCACATGGGGTAGTAGTTTGTGGAATCACGCCAAGACCTGAACATGATATCATGACAGGAATCATTTTGCGTGGCCATCTGTGGCGCTTTTTCATTGAACAAAGTAGCACAGGTACAGTTGGGCGCAAATCCCCATGTCATTCTCTCACCACACTGTTTTTCTGCCCATGCTTAGTTGCTACCCTTGGTTAGCACTGCTTGTACTGCTTCCACTGCTACTACTGCAAATCACCAGAACACGCCTACATGTTATATTATACATTATTGTAGTAGAAATATATAATTCCTGCACTAAAAACGTACTATAGTGACCACTAAGCAGAACTAGGCTATGTGAATAATTAATTAGTTTCACGTGTCCGGAACCAGCCTCACTGCGAGACAAAGGGAACACCAAACCTAAATAGTCCCCTAATCCCTCATGACCCGCAGCTGCGTTCGGCCCGGGGTAGCCGCCCTGCCCCCCTGTTTTACCTCCCGATGCCGAGCCGCGCCCCCCTCCACACCACATA
>OMKN01066156.1:0-14720 GCA_900302345.1 Melanonus zugmayeri
CAGCTTTTATTCAAAGCAGACCCAAGTCAAACAGAGACTCACCACACTGTGGTCAGACTTGAGCCCCACTCGTTGGCTTTTTCATGTTCAGGCTGCTGCAAATCTCCTTTCCCCCTCAGAGCAACGCTGAAAGAATCCCGCTGCGCTGTGATTTTGTTTTCCAGCCATCTTTGTTGTGGGAGATGGCGTTGTCGTGTATCCACACTTTGATATGAGGCGGGGCTTCTGATAAATAATGCTGTTGTCAACTGTCCTTAGCTATTTATTTCAATTCCATTTCAGAGGTTTGTTTGACAATGAGATTTTCTATGTACAAAATAACTAGCTTTGGTTCTTGCAAACACTATCATGTTCAGGACACATTGGCCCATCCAATGTTCATTGTTATATTGTTTACTAGTGTGCTTGGGTATTTTGTTTAGTGCAAAATGGTGAATTTTAATAGAAACCTGTGTCTCATTAGATTCGAGGGAGATCAAGAGGTTAGATTTTATCATGGGTGTTAATCCATCAACAATGGCACAGCACTGATAGAGGGCTGGGTAACTGCGTTTGCTCTTCCTTTGGGGTAAATATTAGTTTGTCCAGATAAAGGGGTATAGGCTGCCGAAGTTTTCCACAAAGCTTAAGTTACACTACCGTCTGGCCTTTTCTAACCCAAAGTATTGTTTCCTTCGCTTTATTCTTCTTTCAAGCCAAACATCAGTAGCAGGCTCAAGTGGCCGAAAGTTTTAGTTGATGCCCGGCCTGCCACTCAGACTCACCAGGTGAGTAATGTGAAGTCTTATCTGGCAAACAACGCTTTTAGCTCAAACAGGTTATTCAGCTCGTATAAGGCAGCTACACTCTGCAATATGAAAAGTAAAGTTGCTTTACTTTAATATATTTATATATTACTATATATTATATTTATATATGGCTTTTATATTATATATATATTTTTTTATCATTTTTATTATCTATTGAATAATAATTATTTTAATATTCATTCTAATTATTAATTTATATTATACTGATGAGGAAAATGTCAACACATAATATGTTATTATTATCTATTGAATTATAATTGTATTCATATGTCTTATAATGACTGATTCATATTATACTGACTTCTTTTTTTTTAAAGCGGCACACATGAGCTATAAAGCAACCAGTAGAGCAGGAACTTCCTGGAAGAAGGGAGCCCTCTACTGTTGAGGGCCGACCCCCGTGGTGGCCCTCCCCGTCCCAGCCCCAGCGGCCGTGCTCACTGTCAGACAGGTTCCAGTGTCCGTTCCCAGGCCTTGCTCTGGTGGAACCAGGAAGTGTTTTTTTATGCCTCATTAGGACAAAAAAGCACTTTCGACACCTATACCTTTGTAGACTGGTCACAGCTTCTCAAGGCAGTGGTATGTCTGGTTAAACAAAAATAGAAAAACCACAAACACACACACACACACAGTCACACATACACACAGACACACAAACACAGATACACACAGTCTCTCTCTCACACACACACACACACACACACACACACACACACACACACACACACACATATACACACTCACAGTCTGACACACACACATACACACAGCTTTAATATTCATAACATTCCCTTTTTTGCAAAGAGGGAATGTTAAATGTAAGTGTATTTAACATTTTTTAAAGAATCAAAATGCAAACATCAAACAGCCTAGGATGCATGCAGTGTTGTGTGAATAAATCCCGCTAGCGGAACATTGTTTGGTAATGGAAACACGGTGTGTAGATATGGAAAAATAATTGCAGGTTCACGCCTGACTGCATCCAAAAGCACATCTTTTCTCTATATTTGTTGTGGCACGCGAGACCTTGAAGAATCTTGCGTCCATGCGAGTGTACCCGAGGACATTACAGCGACGTTACACTGCTTTTGTGTCTCAACTGGTGTGTGACTATAGTCATGAACAATACAGCGTGACTTGGTGCCCGCTCAATGACACAATCCAGCCATCTAGTGTACGTTACCTTGGAGTAAAACCAGGATCTCGCCTGTCAATAATGCTCAGACAAATGGCTGTGTTTGTGCTCCACATAATGCGCAGACTGATGGGGATCTCGATGGAGTCTCGTGAAAATGATGATGGAGTTCAGCTCTCGACAACAATCAACAATTTTCATCTTGGCCCTCTTGGACGTCCTCCACAATGCCACACACCACTGTGTTTGCTCTTGCAATGGACCTATACTCTGAAGTCAAAAACCTGGCAGCACCACAGGGACATTCTTCGGGGTGGGGGAAGAAGTCTGAACCACACTAGACCTCCCCTACCTACCACCCACTCCCTCAGTTCCCTCCACCCAACCGCGTCATCCACCGACCGCCACCGTGCTGGACGTGACGTGAGCGCTAGCCTGTTGTACGCCGTCCCAGCCACTCTCTTTTGTTTGTTAGCTTCCGATGGCCGGTCGAGATAGAGCTTGTGTGCGAGCGATTGCCTTATAAGAAGGCGGGATCGCCTTGGCGGTGGCGACTGGAGGCACAAGCCCAGCTCCCTGTGAGTGCGTCTGAAAGGCCTAAATGGAGTCATTTACCGCCGGGGGCCTCCAGGGAGAGGCCTCTTATCGCCTCACAGGATCCAGAGACTGTATAATTTGCACACACGATGCTGATACTGCAAATGAAGTTTAATGGCAGTGGAGGCCTGGTAAAGTTCCATTATGTATGTTTATGAGCTTTGATAACCAGTAGCAGCAGGGCGCTAGTTCAATGAGCACAATCAAAAGGAAAGCAGAAAGCAGGAGTTGAAACCATCAATCAAAAAGGTTGTCTGCTGATGGTTTCCTGTGTAATGTACAAGTAATTAGTCATGATGAACACAGATCAACTGTGTTTATTGTTGCTCTCATCCCGTCGTCCCACCCCCCTGAGGTAGATGTAGAGCTGTAATTACTCAAATCTCAATGTGACAAGATGTCATTCCTGCACAATTCATGTCTCCGCAATACTGTGCGGGTTGGGGCCCGAGGCACTTGGCCTGCTAGTTTCTGTGTCAACGTAGAATGGGTATGATTTGAGTCGAGTGTTTCTAGGTGTCATGGCTGATGATGTCAGCACATCAGGAGCTGTCACGGATCTGCAACCAGAACTGTGAATGAGCTTGATTTGATGACGACTGATTCATCATGGATCTGAACTGGATTATAGCAATTATTTAGCAAATAGGATTTCCATTTTGCTTTCAGTGTCATGGCAGCTTTCACATGCAGTATCATCATATAACCTACCTATTATTCTAATTGGTTGTAATTGTAGATGGTTGTATTGTGTTAATATTGGTTGATAAACACTTATTTATTATTACAAATTATTTCATAATACGTATGTCAAATAGTTTATATTATATTGAATAGTTAATATTAAATGCCTTCACGACACCAGACTTAGCCTATAAAGATAAAACGATTGACACCAAGCCAGCGGCCGTACAACAACATCTACTCAGGATGAAACACCTCGATCCTCCATGGCTCTCACAGAGATAGCGCTGTGTAAACACTGGGAGATTTGACTTCCCGTCACCGTGCACCGGTGAAAATGGATATGCTGTTGACCTGTCCGCTCACACAAAAGCCATTTCAAATCCACAGGTGAGACAAACCCTTTCCTAGGCGGAATCCCTTAACCAAATATTGTGAGTGTTCCTCTTTATGTCCCAGAGCCAGGCTGTTTACCCCCAGCTCCCAGGGATTAGGGTTTCAGCATCCGCACCAGGGCTTGGTGGGATTCACAGGGTCTCAGGTATAGACACTATAGCTGTTAGGTTTTGTTGGTATTGTTGAGTCTTTCTTTATATATTATGAATGTATTCATCTATATACATTCTCACTAATAAGGCTTATATATTAGCATATACATTTGACTTGACTGACAACATGAGAATTTGATCTTTTACATTTTCTTGACAATAATGTCTAGTGTCAGAAAATGCTTTGAAAATAAAAAAGTGTTTATTTTAGTGTCATGGGTCTGATTTTGGATCTTATCACTCTAAATAAAATACTAAGAAGCGGATGAGGATAAAAGCATATGAGAGCATAAGGTCCCTAGTGAAAGTGAACACAGCTTACAGGTGGGTATGGGGTAGGTGGACGCAAAAGAAAGAAAGCAAATGACCAGCAGGGATTCTCACATAGTTGCCGAGACATCAACTAGCCTCGTGAGACCCATCCGCATCTTGCGAGTTCACATTAAATAAAAGCATACATTTTAAAAGCACACATAGTGTGAATTCCAGTTGCCTTATTTTTATTACACTTTAAAACCATTCACTGAAACTTTTATATGTTTGTCCTCTTGTTTGCCTGTCATTGAACTTAATTTCCCCCCCCAAATATACCAAGGCTAAACCACAGACCTATAGCTCGCAGGCCCAATAGTAGTAGTAGAATAATATCATGCTCACCACAGCAATGCCAACAATAGCACCAGGAACGTTTCCTTGCTAAACTAAATAAACATGAAAACTGACCACTAATACCATTTTGCTGTGCAATCCCTTTGTGTTTAAGCAAACAGGAACAGGATAAGTAAAATAGTCCTGTATTCAGTTATTCTGTATAGACTTAAAGGGATACGCAGAGATTCCTATCTCACCCAGATTTAGACGAGTTGTTTAATTGTGCATCCAGAAGGGGAGTTCGCTGGGATAGCGTTTGCTTTCCGTTAGCCGCTTCCATTGACTTGCAGAGTTACAGTAGCCTAGCTCCTGTCTATGTGAGGGGAATACACTTTTAATTACTTTCCAAAGATTTACAATGTGTTGCAAATGTTCACTTATTCAAAACAAGAACCAGTAACAAAACAACAAGATAATAGATAATAATAACAGATAATTTGGCACTAGCTGTGATTATTAGGCTCCCTGTGATGCGGCCGCTGGCGCAATTATATGATCAGCTGCTTCTGGCTGATTAGCCTATGCAGACGTAACCTGGTGTTTTCAAGCTCAGTGACCCTATCTCTTTACAGTGTTTTGGACGATTTGGATGACGTTTTGAACAAGCGGCTACACATTGTAAATCTTTGGAAAGTAATTAAAAGTGTATTCCCCTCACATGAACAGGAGCTAGGCTACTGTAACTATGCAAGTCAATGGAAGCGGCTAACGGAAAGTAAATGCTATCCCAACGAACTCCCCTTCTGGATGCACAATGATGAATTTCCCTTTAAACATGTCCTGACTTAAAAATCAGCAACGTCCTTATCACAAAACTAGATTATGTTTTGCTAGGTGCCTTCCGTCACTGAGATTTCACTGCTAGTCCTATATTTTAAATGTTTGGAATATTACATTCACAACAGCAAACCAAATAAAACCCCCAAATAAGTATTTTTACTTAATAACATGAGAACAGATTTGATTATAAAACACTTAAATACACATTTTGTGACAATCTTTGACAGTTACCTTTACAGACCTGTTACAATTAAACCAATCTACTACTTTTCCCTACTATGAATGCCTTACAGCGTTACTATTGTGACTTGGGTTTAATTCTGAAATAACCCCTGTGAGCAAGCCAACATTTTCATATCAACCAGCAAGCCAGAACATCCTACTCTGTGGCTCGAGTGATTGAGCACCAGCCAAAATGAGAATTAGAATAAACTTCAACATGTCAGCACATCCCTGTATAATTTTTTTTCCACTGGTTTGGATGGATGTAGCTGAGATGAGAGCAGAAGTCTCAGCACCCTCCCCTCTTGCATCTAACATGTGTCTAGTGTGTGTTCTGCAGTCCTCTTCAACCGTGCAACTGGATTCCCATATCAGACGCTGTAACATGCCTCTCTGCATCTCTCTCTCTCTCTCTCTCTCTCTCTCTCTCTCTCTGTCTCCTTAGTGTTCTTTCTTGTAAAAAAGAAAGTTATGCTTTTTAAGCATAACTGTTAGCAAGTCATGAATCAAGAGTGATAAAACTCAATGTGCATTGAATGTTTCTGACTCATCGTCTATATGGTCCTCAAGTGTTGGACTTTTCTTATCACCGTGGTTCTACATGCTAGTCCATACGCTATCCCAACATAGCCCGAATCAGTCTCCTTCAGAGCCAATGGAAACTTGCTTGGCGTTTGCCAATCTCCATTGAACTGAATGGGCTGCGGCTAGACTGATAGCGTGGATAGGGTTCTCCTCAGATGAGGGCACATTCAGCTTGTGCAGCGGAGGAAGGTATCTTCATCTGGAGGCGTCCACGTGGGTGGTAAAGAGAGGGAGAGTTGCGGTGGACATGGTATCTCCATCAGTGTCAGAGCCGTTTGAGTAAAGATCTCTCGGCAGCGCTGCGGAGCAATGTATTCTGACGTGATCCCCATCACAGAGGCCGCTCCTTTAAATCCCAGAGTCTGCATTCATATTCAAATGTCAACATTCCCAGGTGCTGCAGAATACATGCTATACCAAAACAAAACAACAACAGCATACCTGCAGATAAGCGCGTATGCACGAAAGCATTTCTTGTCCGACGGAGCCGCTCTGATTGGTCGAGGACGTAGCGCACCCACCCACGCCCACCTGCTTTCTGACAATGCAACGCTCTTCCTATGTGTTGACCTTGACATCTGTCTCTGTAGGGAAGCACAATAGTCTGCCTATTTCCATCTGTTGACCCCCCCCCTGCGGCCGGACCGATGCGAGTGGAAAGTGTCTGCGCCCACAGCTGCCGTCCAGAGGTAAATACAGACAGCGGCGTGCTGCGAATCTGTATCTGCTACCTGGCTCATGCCTCCTTCTGTGCCACCGAGATGTTCTATTTAAATCCAGTTGAAGGCCGCGTCTAAACATGGAAAATATGAAGGATTTTGGGAAAATAATTAAAAAATAAATAGAATCTAACTTTTCATAGTACGTCAAGATAGTTCAAGAGTAGTCCAAGAATATTGAAGTAATCTGCTGAATTTGACAGTGTATTTAACTGAAGATAGTTGTACCAGAGCTTATTTCATTTAATTGTTAATGCAAAAAATAAAATCCAGCATAATATCTGCACGCAAAATGAGATAACCAAAGGGGTGGTTCATGAAGTATCTCTTGAAACACACCAGCGGTCAGTGTTGTGATGTAAAAAAAAAACACTAAAAAAAAATACTTTTTCCTTTGCTCTTGTGGTGAGCACTTTTTTCCAAGGACATTTAGTCTAATCCATTTCAGCTGCATCCATTCAGAGCTGGTAAAAGACACCCCAATGCTGTCTCTGTTGTTGGTAAAACTGGACGACTGGTTCTCATAAAACATTATTATCTGTTAAGAGTCAGGGTCTGATCTATATTTATGGAAATGATGAGTTACATTTCCTTATTGTCACTTGTGCCCCATGCCCCTGCTGGGAGAAGATATCAGACTATCCTTATATTTGACAGAGGAAAAAGAACTGTTCACTGGTCCTCAAGAGGAAAAAACTATCATGAGAAAAAATTATATCGAATTTTCCACCACTTGCTTTAAATGCAAACTCTGCAGAATGAGTCAGTCTACTCACAGAGATATTTCCGGATATTTCATGTAGGTTTTCTGCTGAGATGTTTGTTACAAAGCAGTGTGTGATTCAAAAGCCGATAGATTGGTTACCTCTTATTTTGTGAAAATATTCTTACAAAATATATAGTGAACTAAATTCCCAAATTATATATTCTGAATTAAAATAAAATCTTATGTTATGCAAATAAGAAATAGAGACTCTCTATTTTGATACTTCTCATACATACATACATACATACATACATACATACATACATACAGTATACATACATACATGCATCATACATACATGCATACATACATACATATAGATACATACATACATACATGCATGCATACATACATACATACATGCATGCATACATACAGTACATACATACATACATACATGCATACATACATGCATGCATACAGTACAGCTGAATGGAATCCTTTTTTTAATTAATGTCAATGTGGTTTTTAAATGTCTTCAGTGACAGCCCAGGGTTCTTTATGTTTCTTTGAAGTGTGCAAAGTGTTTTATGGTTTTCCATTTTGTCCGTTTTGCTATCATTTTTCATATTTGAAGGTGTTTAACATACACGCCAGTTCAAGCAACTACTTCCTTTTCAAAATAAGCCAATTATGTGGCATCTTCATCATTCGAGGATTCAGACATTTGGACAGCTTATTCATTTGTGTTTCCTGAGCTGCTGACTCTGTGTGCTTTCTCATCCAGACTGTGGCTGTCGGGGAGCTGGGTGCAACACTGCAGGGTATTCTACCAGATGGATACTCGGCATGAATCAGGGCTAAGTCTGAAGCCAGGGCTCCAGTGTGTGTGTTGGACTGCACGTTGCATTTCTGGAGACCACACAGGTTCCATAAGCATGTCTAAATCTCTCTGCTGCCCTCTATCTTGTGCCGAACATCTCCCCCTGGAGTCGGGGTCACAAGTTCAGTAGCGGCGGGGAACCTGGGCCATTGCTAACACATGCCGTTTAGAGGTCTAATTACCCTTCCATATCGCTTTGACCGATTTCAGCTCAGCAGCAGAACATTAATGATGGCTCATGAATACAATATATGTGTGTGTGTTGCCATTTAGACAACAGCAGTTTGCCAATAGACATAATAAAAAAAGTAAAGTGTGATTTATTTATTCCTATTGTGTTTTTTTTTTTAATGGTGATGGGCTTCACATTTACATACCTAATTTTAGATTGTGACATCTACAACATTACAGCTTAATATTCTGACTGAAGGTTAACAACTTCATGCAAAGAAGTTTAGCAGTGAGTGAAATGACCCCTGGGGATTATCCCTGGATAACTAGATTAACTGATAACTCCAATAATAATAATAATAATAATAATTGAATGACAAATTGTGCTCATACACTAGCGACCTGTGCGTGACGCCTCACTGTTTTGAATGAGTTTGTCATGCCACCATGGTTGGCCATCAATGACCTCACCAGCTGTAATAAACTAAACCAATAAGAACATACAGGAAGAAAAACACTGCCCATGGTGCGTGTGGCTACTACAACACCCAGGACCTGTCTGCTAGAAACATAAATCTTACCCCCCCCACGCCGTAGACTCATCTCAGCGGATGGCCGCCACTCGTATGGGCATCGTATGCAGATGGAGATGTATGTGTGTGTGTGTGTGCGGGGGGTCAAAGTATGAGCCCCCCCTCCATATATCTGTTGTCATGAGGGGGAGGACAGGACCCCACCTCTACAGCACTGTGAAAAGAGACTTCCACTTGTACTTGTACGTTCCACGGCGCTCTAACCCAGAACACATGTCGTCAATAAATACCGCTGACCCACGGAGGCCTCAGCGACCGATGGGCCTTTCAGGTTGCGGGGGGGTTGGGGACAGGTCTGGACCTTGTAGCAGTCTGGCAGGTCAGCACCTGATCGGAGAGGTTTACAATACAATACAGACGTGTAAAAAATCCTCTTCTCCCCCGTGTAATCCAGGGGTCCAGGGAGGTGTCGGGAGAAGCTGTGCTGCATTAAAACATAATTGGGTACGCGTCCAGCGACAGGTTAGGTTGCACATACGTACCCCCCTCCCAGTCTCACAGGAGCAATGAGCAAGCTGCTACGATGGGCTTCCTGTTACAAGGTCTGGTGCTTTATGACCTAGCGACTTGCCATTATAATCATTCCACAAACATCTGTAAAGGGAGCTTTACATGTCCTCGGGTGATTTATTGCTACATGTCTTTGGTTTGCCATGGGCTCTGAGGCTGGGGCCGCTCCAATGAAATGTGGCATCTTCATATTAGTGTGTGGTGAATGTATAATGTGTGTGTGTGTGTGTGTGTGTGTGTGTGTGGGACTGTGTGTCTGTCTGGGTCATTTGACTATCATCTACTCAGTGGGTACAGGAGCACAGCAGATAACACCAGGATATGAATAGTTGAGTAAATCTATATCCTGGTTTATCCGTTGACTTAATCATTTACCGAAACAACATTCCCACCGACTCTTTGCTAGTTCCATCCATTTGTCAACAGAATAAGTGTGATCAGTTGTGCAAACAGCGCATGTCAAAACAAACATCTATTCTAGTTGGCTTTTGTTGGTTAGCCTGCGTGCTAGCCCCAAGAAGCCCTGAATTCACTTTCTAAAGTATATAGAGAGGCCTTTCGACCGGCTATAGAACCGAACCACGGTCACACACGGCGCTTTATATCCAGAGACCACGTCTGTTTTCATATGGTGGGCTCTCTCTGGAGCAGTCATGTAAGGCTTGAAGACAAGCTCTGTGCATGTATCTCATCTCATGCACGAGACATACGTACTGTATATCTAAGTATAACAGTCCATGTAAACTGTTTCTTTTGTGGCAGGACATAGAACAAACTGAACCAATATTTACTGAGGAACTGCAGCCAAATATTCTGTGCTCTTTTCCAGGCATTACAGCTCCCTCATTTATCATCTGTTCCCTGGAGGAGGAAGTAGACAAGGGACGTTGTGCCTTGGACGTCAAACGCAATCATTCTCTTTTCCTTTTCTATGTTTTTTTTTATTCATGCACATATAGCACATATGAAAACTTAAAAATAACATTAAAACATGTTAGTCCTCCCCAAAATAGGGCGCAGCATATTACCACAAAGTTGTGGTGTCCACCCCTATTGTAAGAAACAAGGAAATGCACAGTCCTTCCCCCTCCCCGCCAAATGTATCACCCGACTGAATATAGGATAAAGTTTACTGTTTACAGTGTATCTGTGCTATGATGTCAAGTTTTTCTCCTTCAAGTGATCTGGTAAATTAGCCAGCATTACATTTTTCAGTGTACTTTTGATCTTGATTGACAAGAGGTTAGAATACGGCCTCTGGGCAGCATTACTTCTTCTGGAGGCTGCAGTGACGGCCACCTCTTGAGGTACAAGGTGGTATTACGAGACGGGACAGGCCTGTGCTAGCTGCTAACTTAAGTAAATATCTCTGCAACACAATACATAGACGTATTTGACATAACATCAAAACTGTTATTTCTTCAAATTCTGTTGATAATTGTAGTTCATTTTCAACTAATAATCTAACACATTGCACCTTTAAGAATGCCACTGTACCAATCAGCATCCTATGAGGAACTACTGGCAGCTACGGGAGTGGTGATAGACAGATGGATAATCCAATTACCTGCCAAGTATTTTTTGAAAGTGCCAGCCCTTTTCCAAACAGTTTCAAAGGATGACTTCCCAGATGGTTCTGTGTAACAAACCATCTGGTGTGTCAGGTTAGGCAATTACTAAGCCTAGGTATAAAATAGTTTGTCTACAAGGACAATGCAAAAAAAAGAAGATAATATGTAGTATTCAGTATGCAAAAATACATGGATATTGTAGTGATATAATACATTAACATAATGAAAAGTTTTGAAGTCAATTGCAGTTTATAGTAGACAGAGACATACTGTATTAGGAATATATTTTTCTGTTATGAACAATTTGGCATCCCCAATACGAACATTGCCCTCAGCCATGTGAAGAAAGTGGAAAAGATAAGTGAGTAAGTGACCGAGCAAGATAAGTGACTGAGAACACAATGAACTTTGAACTTGCTCCAAACTCGCCCCTCTCCCCGCATGCTCCCGTGCCAGTACATCCAGGTCAACAGCATCGCATGCTAACGGTGGAAACCTTGGTGGTCCGACGGCGGTCACTGTTGAAGCAGCATTATTTTTCTTCCCCATGACCCTTGGAAATGTCTACAACACTAAGATGCCCTCTCTTGGAATAGCAGCTGTGTGTAGTTACATAACAGGAAACAGCTGTCAAAGGCAATGTCGAAGCCTCTTTAGCCGTGGGCCTGGACTCCTGTGCAGGTTGGGATGGTTTGTTTTGGGAACGCGCTCGGTCCTTGCCAGGGCGCCCTGTCTGGAGTCAATAGAGTCGCACCAAAAAAATAGATATGTGGCACAAGAGCCAATGCCTTCCGGCTCAGCTTTCAATGGAATAGGAGACTGATACTTGAATTGTGCGTATGGTGCGTTATGATAGAGTGGAGGCAATATATCTTACTTTGTCTGACGTGGTGTGTGTGCGTGTGTGTCTGTGTGTGTGTGTGTGTGTGTGTGGGGGGGTTGTAGATGTACTGTCACTGGGTGCTCCGTCCCACCTCTAGTGAGTCATGTGCCCGTTGAGACACGTTGCAGCACGCTACCTAGCTTCACCTACACACACAAGAATGTAGGTATGCACTAATAATGTCGCAACCTTTTACGATACTCGATATAAAAACAACCAGAAGCAAATAACGTGAGAATGAATGCAATTTCACAATAATATTAACTAGCCTCACCTTGCTTAGAGTCTTAATGCCAACACATAAGGTACGAGGGCATCATGTTACACACAACGGTGTGTGTTTAACCGCATTAGGGATTCATAATGCATACAATGCTCATAGTGCATAGGGGGCTGGTTGAACTGGAGAGCCGAACAGGTCTACTGTACAAACATCTGCTGAGATGACACCGTGGCAGCCATGTTCTATGGGAGGGCGGGGGCAGAGTATGTCTAATGAGAGGTGAACACCGAGCCACGGTGTAATGGGACACTGTACTGTACACCGTAAAGATTCTCCCGCTCACTTTCTCCCCTCACCCCCCGATCAAACGGCCGCCGTGCGTAATAAAAATTCCTCGGCTGCAGTTAAGTTTATAGGGGCACTCATTAGGTGAAATATAACTATTTATATAATATAATGTGTGATTAAAGGTGCAATTAAAGGTGGCCTATAGATAACGGTATAGGTAAAAATGAAGTGGAGTCTTTTCCATTCTGTGTAGCCGTCCGCTCAGGTCCACTCCATATAAAAGCTGGTTTTAATGAAGGTGTACACTTGGGAAACCTAGTCAGGGAGACACTTTACTGGCTGTCAGCTTTTGTCGATTACCTTTTTAAATGAAGCAGCCGAGCTCAGGACTATGAAATGCAGCTTATCTGAGGTGCATCTTATTTCTAATCAGTTTTTTTTAAGTACACATGTATTAAATCAAATATTGGATTATATATTAGATTTAAAAAAACACTCATAGTTTAAATAGTTAATAATAGAGTTATAGAATTTTTTTTTTAATGTGCTTCATTTTGTGGAAAATAAAAGTAGATCATGTTTGAATTGTGTGTTAAGCATGACGCAGTGGTGGTGGTGGGGGGCCCTAACGTGTCAACGTGAGACTTGATCTTGATCCTGTTGATCTGGAGTGTTAGCCCACATCGTGCCCTCCCTCGGGGCCGCACTCTTAGTTCACTAAGGGAGGAAGTCACTACCTCATTATGCTGCTAATTTTAGAGCACCAGGAAGAGATGTTTGGAGAGTCTTGGCCTGAGATCCAAATACTGGAGTGGTACGCGCTCAGCGCTGTGTATTCCCAGCGGCAAACCAGGGGTGATTTTGATACTCGAGTGAGCTCAAAGAAACAATTTACAACATATACACAGTGCGACTTCAAAAGTGTCTTATCAGCGGCAGGCATCAAACGTGAATGATTCCATATGAAATAGCAATTTTGTGTTTACGGTAATTAGGGGAATATTTTTTTCCATTTAGGGAAGAACAAATAAATTGACATGGCTCTGGTTGAAGAGTGGACATTCTGCTTACAAGTTTGTTTTTCTTCATCAGTACATTTTAGGTGGGGCGGGGGGATGAAGTAAGGGTTCCACACAGAAAAATATATTTTGTTACACTAAGTCAATAGTGTACGAATTGCTTTAGTTTATAATACAGATGTATCGGCAGCTTTCACGCATTGACCTCAAACAATACGATAAATCCACCATTTCGAATGCATAGATGAATCCCCAATTCCCCGTGAGATTGTGAGCTCCCAAGCCATGCGTATCCATGCAGCATTACACCAGAATATACCATCACAGCACACGCACACAAAAAAAATAAACGAGTGAGAAAGTCTCTTAAATCCTCATGCCGCCTCTGTGTTGACCTATAAAGCGGCCCAGAGCTGTAGGGGAGACCTGGGTGAACCCAACAAACCCATATTAAACATAGCCGTTGATATGTTTCAGATGAACCAAGTGAAAAGGGACACTGAGAATTTTTTTTGGGTCCCAAATAAATGATCTAAGGGCCCAGAGTTGACTTCAGAGATGTGGCGCCGGGCATCTCATAAAAGTCTGCAATGCTTATTAGGTCCGGACCAATGAAAACGTATCGCATGTATCTCCATGGGGCATCCTGCTGGTTAGCATAAGGTATAAGGGAGGATTAGCTCTTTGTAGAAGTCACTTAATGCGTCTTTCAGTCCAGGGTAGTCATCTACAGAAAATGTGTGTGGAATGAAAGAGATGCTTTGGGATAGGAATCATCAGAACAATTAACCCATTATGGAAAAAGCTGCACAATGTCAGACGATCAGATATTTATTTCGGATCTCCAAATATGGCCGCTCAGAAGGAGTATCCATGGGAAATCATTAGATGAACACACGTTTTGAGCCACTGTATAAATACACAACTTGACCTCATCTGCTGGTTCCGTGCGGTGATAAAGAGCACAGTGTTTGTTGAGTTTGCTGTTATTGACGTTATTGTTGTTGTCGAAAACAACATCCACCTACATCGGCGTACATCGGAATACCCCTCCGTGCCCAGGCCAGTCTGGAGTGGGACCACCCACCTATACTCATTAAACCCTGTTTCCCCAGGTCACTCCAATCCCTCTTGTTAACGCTG
>OMKN01066158.1:0-10807 GCA_900302345.1 Melanonus zugmayeri
TCCTATATGCTTTAATGGATATTAAGCTAACAGCACCATATTTTTTCCCATAGACAGTGAACCAAAGAAAATTGACAGTGGTTACCACGAAAGCCCCCATTCCATCCCCCCGGCAGAGCAGAGGCCAATTAAATAATCAATCAAACTGGTCAATAACTTGATCAAGCTGGATCGATAGCCAATGGCTCCACTATATTGCACACGACTAGAAAACCAAATTCTGGTTTAATCTTACAAGTAAAAATCCAACAAATATTCCCTCTGTGATAAGCAATTGTTCATATAAATGTTTTGCAGGCAGGATTTGGATGTTCAATCTTTGTAATTATTGTAATTTATTTTTGTTAATTGCTGAAGGGCCGCTAAGCATTTTGTAACAGAAAACGTTCTTTTGCTGACTGTGCTTCACAGACACCTTGATGAATGCCCCTCTGGCAGTTTGACTCTAAGACATGTGTAAAACATTATCATTGAAATAAAAGACAATGGCACATAGATTGAATCCATATTCTTGCTTTTCTATCTTTCTCTGTCTTTTTATTTTCTCAGAGAAATAAAAAAAAATGGATTATACCATATAGTACCACCATAGGCTAGTAGTATTATATATAATACATTTAATTAAATCTTTCAAATGAAAATGCAGGATTAAACTGAGAGGAGGTGAAGGTGAAACAGAAGAAGAGTATGGTTAAAAAGTGTGGGGAGAAAAATTTGCCACAAAATGTCTAGCGAGTTGGAGTAAAACTTACATACATTCACCTTCAGTACAACTTTATAGATATACTGTATCTACTGGTAATAAAATAACCAGGATGTGGAAGCTCTTGACCACAAAGCCACATTGTGTGTAGGTTTGATCAGCCTACCCTGATGGTTGTGGTCATTACAATATACTCAATATACAATATACTCACGCTGTTAACCCAACAAAATAGTTTTCCACACATGCTGTTAAACATTTTTTAAAGTTGGCTTCCTAAATCTAGAATAAACAAAATAAAAGAGGACGGAGGTTAAATTAAATTGGTGCCATTGCAAATTTGTGACCATTGCACATGAATACAATATAAGACCGCTCTCTGATTGGACGAAAAAAACTCATGAGATTTGGTTTAAAAATGTGCCTGCGATGGCAGAATCCCGTCAAATACCGCTGCATAAGTCTCCACCTATGATCCTTTTAAAATGATTCATGTGCTGTCGCTCTGTCGTCGCAAAGCGCCACTCAGCTCTGATCTGATAAGAAAGGAGCCGACCTCCGGCCAGGATTTTGTCTTCTCTGCTCTTTTTCTAACTGGCAAGAAGATGCTGGCCAAGACATGTTGCAATGCCAGCTACTCATCTGGAAGTGAACTGAATTCCACCATGTAGGCCTACTGTTCTCACTACATGTTGACTTGCTCAGCATGCAAATCCAATGTTTCACACGACTCATAAGAATATTATGGTTAAACTGCAAGAAAAATGATATACTATAATCAGCCATAGCACTTCATTATAATTAAATAAAGATTTATCAAATCCACTTGGAAATCATCCAAACTAAACTTAGAAATACTTGATACTTACCAATACCAATCAATAGAAAACAGTAAAACAAGTGAATAACAAGATAAACATACAGCTGTTGCTTTCTGAGGCCTAAGAACTGAAGAAGATGCACACCATCAAGCATTTCTACCATCTTTATACAGTCATGAAGGAAACGCAAAGCAGTTATTTCTCACTCCCTGTGAGTCAAATCCTGTTTCCTGTCAAAGCAACAGGCTAACACAAAATAAACCACACAATTGTCAGAATCAGAATATGATTAGTACAAGTACAAGTAGCTAAATAAGAAAGGAATATATGCAAAATATCCCCCAAAAATATGAAATATAAAAAACATAATATAAAGTGTGCAGATGTGCAAATAGTGATAAGGTATGGACAGAGAGTCGATGGGAGTCAGTAGAGAGAGAGAATTAATCCAAGACTATTAGCTTTGGCCTCATATCAATGAGTTGCAATGGCAAACATATGTGTGGAGTGTGTGTGGTTGGTGTCTGGTTTAAGCAGCCTCACCTGAGGCCCGAGTCAGACTGATTAGACTCTGGGTCTGGGTGAGGATGCACACCTGTGGTGCATCTAGCAATCAAGGCCCACAGGTTAAACCAGCCTCCCCCCACACACACTCAGGACAGATTGCTACATGTCAGCAATGTACCACCTGCCCTGGCAACCAATCCATTTGTTCATCTTTGCAATAAACCGGTTTTCAACATCCACCCGTGTCCTTCGGCGGAGCCCTGCAAGAGCCACTGTAAGTGGTATGTGGCAGAGAGAATTGTTACAATATGCTTTTGTGTTATTGGAGAAGAATGCCCAGGGACCAGTGGCAGAACTCTATACCATGGGAGATTGGCCTGTGACTGAGGAAATAAAACCAGGCGAGAAAGGGAGCTCTGATTCAGCTCCTCATTGACTAAACATGCATTCAATTAAAGGAAAGCTGAAGGTCATTTGGTAATACAATGTAAGCTAGTGCGCCGCTGCGCTTAATGGAAGCGCTCATGGCTCTGGTAATGCTTAATCCAATGGCCCAGTGTGTGTCAGCCCTCCGTGTCCCTGCTGTCAGACCTGCATGTGTGTGTCTGTGTGTGTGTGCATGCACAACTGTGTGTGGAATGTGCTTCACATACTAAGCACAGTGGAAAAAAAAGAAAAATCCCGACATGCGGTGTGTGTATTGACTTGTCAGAGCTGAAACAGCAAACGGGGAGTGATATCTGTTTAGACAATCCTCCTATGTTATGACTGAAAACAGAGCAGGAGAAGGAGTGGACACAGAGAGAGAGAGGTTGGAGAGAGCGCGTGAGAAGAAGGGGGAGGGCAGGACAGGTGAGGAGTTGGTAAAAGGAGTGGGCGGGGACAGGACAAGGGAGGGTGGGAGAGAGGGAGGGAAAAAAAGGAGGGAGCGTGAGGGAAAAAAAGTGATAAGAGCAGTAACCAAAGGAATTTTTGAGGAACTGAGAGCAGCGAAGGGTAGTGGGGAGGAAAGGGAGGAGCGTTGAGGCCAAGGTTACACATGAGAGACCACACAACAAAATAACCCAGGCACTGGAGGAACAGAGAGAGAGGGAGACAGAGGGAGAGAGGGAACGAGAGCGTATGCAAGTGACAGGTAGCAGAGTAGCTATGGTGAGACATTTTTTTCAATGCACATTAGATTATTAATTACCTGAAAAAGAAAGCAAAACCAGGGGACAGAGAAAACTAAAACACAAAACAAACAGAAAGAGAGAGAGAGAGAGAGGAAGCAAAACTAAAGCAACAGGAGTGAAAGTTGACAGTTGTTCACCTAGCAATCAGGCAGATGAATCAAGAGAGAGGGACTCTTAAAGTCGAACAGACAAAGTGAACGGCAATCTAGGAGGGGGGGTTAAAAGTAAAGAACGAGCAAAAACACACATTGACAGAGTGAACTGGACTTCATGGACTACTGACGCATTCAAAAAACAAAAAGACGGGAGAAGTGCAGCTTGCTCCAACGTGTCTCTTCTATGTAATTTAGACAGCAGGGACACACACACACACAGTTAGCTCCACATACAGACACACCATGTTGCTGAAGGAGTACCGCATTTGCATGCCGCTGACCGTGGATGAGGTAAGTGTGTTTGACTTTCCCACACACTCGTATATAGGAAGCCTAGCAGCAGAGTAGCGTGTAGCTCCATGTAGCCCACCCTGCAGCCAACAGGTATCACAGCCTGCAGAGAGAGAGAAAGAGAGAGGTCCCTCCTCCATTGGCTTTTTATAGTCTTTGAACACAAACAAGTCGGACTGGTTGTAACTGAGCCTGGCCTCACCGCAAACAATGGTGGTGAATCCAGCGGGGGGGGGGGGTTTGGAAACAAAGCAAGAGCCTCAACAAAGGGAAGCAGATAAGGATATTGGCCCCCCCGGCCCTTCCTGATAATACTACACCTGTAATACAGAGACAGACATGACTAATCACACACCATGTGAGGATCTGCGGAGAGATAGGAATACTAGTTATTATTTACTGCTAGTTAGTCATTTAGTAGACGCTTTTATCCAAAGCAACTTGAAAGCGATACATGACATTAAGGTAGGGTGACCACATGTTCAAACCCCTGGACCCTGAAGTGTACCACGCGTTCAGGGTGGTGTAGGTTGCAACGGTGCTACTTCCCGCTTGTAGCCACTGCTAACGTTTGGCCATCTTAATATGATCTTTTATGTCGGCATTTCCACCGTGTGCGACCGAAAATGTACTCTCGCAGTGTGTGCAGAACGCAGCATTTTCGTCGCCGGCTACTTCACGAAGAAAAGAGTAAGCCTTCTGGAGGTCTGTAGAAAAGACTAACTTTCTCTTCGGCGTGACAGCTAACCGTTAGCGTACTGACAGATTCTGTCAGACAGAGCCACAAGCATAGGCTAGCAACAGCCTTGACAACGACACGCGATTGATTGACACACATACAGACAAATCAGTGTTGAATTCAGAAGCATTGGGGTATTGTTTATGTTTTTTGATTGGGTTTGGTAATAATGAGCTGGACAGAACATGATACACATCCATGTAAGCGCTGAAAACAAGTATAATATTATTTTAATTGTGGTGAAAACCGAGTCAATTTGGTAGTGAATGTTGAAAACCGGGTAGTGTTTTACAGATATTTGTCAGGACTCGGCACACCCAGCTAGAAACCGTGACAATCCCGGACAAATCAGAATGTCACCGTATATTAAGGAGCAGGTAGGAGTTAGACTCAAGGATGCCTACAGGTAGACTGTGGACATTGAGGTTCAATCCCAGAACATTTAGGCTGGGAGTTAAACACCGGAACCACTAGACTATCCTGCTCCTGTTGCATAGAGGAATTTTATTCAAATGTTTTTTATTGATTTTCGGCATAGAGGAATTTTAAACAGGACCCTAAACCGCCTTCACATTTTTTGCTAAGCACAATAAAAGTATTGGGAAAAAAAAGCTGGAAAGCCAGCTTATCTCAAGTTAGTACATGACCTCATGAGTCATGACCATGATCATCAAAGTACAAATAGTAATATTCTATCCAGTCCAATGGAGGTGTGTTATGCAATAAACAACCTCATATCTTATGTATGCGTGTTAATCCTGGTGACTATTATGATAAGAATGGCCATGTGTCTGTGTGTGCATCTTGTTTTCGGTCAAAGTCTTGTCACATTGACTTACGGTATTGGCACAGTTAGTCAACACCCTACTGAGATCAGATAGTTGCCGTCTCAGCTCTTTGAAAGATAGAAGGAAATCCATGGCAAATAGCGTTAATGGACATTTCAGTGTTTCTCAACACGTCACTTATCATTGCTCTTCACTGTGTATAATAGCGATTTTGCAGTCAGATAAGGCTGCTTTTTAAACTTGAGCCCAAGATAAGCTCTCAGGAGCAGAACTCATTCCTAACATGGCTCCCGCAGGAGGAGTCTCCCGATAGGCTGTTAGTCTCAACGGTGTGTAAAAGCTTCCATCCTCCTGATTAATTAGGATCCTTGAATAACCAATGGGTAAATATTAAATATTGACACTCCACACATAATTGGACGAAGAAAGAGGAGTTTCATGACGACGTCAGTTGAGTAAAGTGAAGGGTGGATATATCTCAATGAGTTATTTCATTCTTTTGTTCTGCCTTCAAAAAAATATTTGTTTATTTTGTTCTTCTTTCATTTTCATTTTCGTTATTACTTTCATTCTTTTGTTTATTCTTTGTTCTTTCTTTCTTTCTTTCTTGGTAACACTTTACAATAAGGGTACATGAATTAACCATTAATTAATATTAGTTCATGCAGTAATAAGCATTATTATATAGCATTAGCATAGGGGTTAGGGGTAGTGGGTTAGGGTTAACCCTAACCATAACCCTATTAAATAATGTATAAATGAATATCTTATTTAACATGAACACCATTATACTTAGTTAACATGAACACCATTAGTAAATGATTACTAGACCATTAGTTAACAGCTAACTCTCTTTCTCTCTCGCTCTTTCTTTTTCCTGCTCAACTCTTGTTGATTAAAGGTTCATTATTTATTAATCATTAATTATTTGTACTTTCTTCCATTCTTTCTTTAATTCTTTCTTTCTTTCTTTAATTCTATCCTTCATTATTTAATTCTATCTTTCATTATTTAATTCTTTCTTTCTTTACATACCCAGGAAGGTTATAACATTTTTCCCACACACAACCAAACCTGATGGACATGAATGAAGATAATCTGTGTGCATGCACTGTATCTCTGCTCATTTCACACAGCATTTGTGTGTGTCTGTGTGTGTGTGTCTCCAATCATCCAGATCTCTAGTCTGAATGATATACCCGAACACACCCCACTCCGGCACGATGTCCACAGTCTAACGAACTGCTGGATCTTGTCCTTCCAGTACAGGATCGGGCAGCTGTATATGATCAGCAAGCACAGTTGTGAGCAGAGTGACGGAGGGCAGGGGGTGGAGGTAGTGCAGAACGAACCCGTGGTGCACCCACAGCATGGCCCGGGACAGGTGACAGAGAAGCGCATCTACCTCAGCAGGTAAGCGCACAAACACATACACACATACACACACACACATGCAATATACACAGCCACGCACACACACACACACACACATGCACACAAATTACACATGCATGCACACAAAAAGCACATGCACACACACACACACATGCAACAAAAAAAAAAATCTCTACCTCAATCATGTTCTAGTGTGACCTAGAAGCAACAGTACAGTTACAATTTATCACCACGGGTGTAATTGTGAATGAATCACACAAATGATGGCTGTGGTAAGAGTAGCCTACAGGTAATTCTGCTACAAATGGCACAGAAAGCACTTAAGATCTCTTTGTCTTTCTTCGCCATTCTCTCGCTCCTCCGTCCCTTTCTCCCTCTTTCTTTTTGCAATTTATCTCTGTCTCTCCCCCACTGCTCACTTTCTCAGTTTATATTTTTCTCCCCACTTGTTTTTTTTCCGTATTTCTTTTTCCACTGTTTTTTATTTCCCACTCGGTAACACTTTACAATAAGGGTACATTCATTAACCATTCATTAACATTAGATAATGCAGTAATAAGCATTAACTAACAGTTAAATAACAGTTAACTAATGGTCTAGTAATCATTTACTAATGGTGTTCATGTTTACTAAGGTAATGGTGTTCATGTTAACTACGGTATTCATGTATTCATTATTTAATAGGGTTAGGGTTAGGGGTACCCATAACCCTAACCCCATAAATCTAATGCTATAGAATAATTACTTATTACTGCATTAACTAATGTTAATTAATGGTTAATTAATGTACCCTTATTGTAAAGTGTTACCTTCCCACTCTTTCTCACTTGTTTCCAGACACTGTCTCTTCTTAAATGTATTTGTAATGTTTTTTGTCTTCCTAGCAAACTACCATCCTGGGCAAAAGCATTTGTCCCGAGATTATTTTATGTGACAGAAAAGGCCTGGAACTTTTACCCACACACCATCACAGGTTAGTGTTCTGTGTGTGTGTGTGTGTGTGTGTGTGTGTGTGTGTGTGTGTGTGTGTGTGTGTGTGTGGTCTATGATGTCATTGTTCAAACATCCTAACATCCCCGCCTAATACAGTTCAGAAATAGTATTTACAACGGCAATAGTTGCGCAACAAAACTTTTGTGCATGTGTGTCACATTAAGTGAGTCGGTGGTTGCATGTGTGTGTGTAAGTCAACTTGAGAGAGACTATGTAAATGTGCACTTCTGCAGTATGCTGGTTTGTGTATTCTGTGTTACTGATCATGTCCATTTCCACCCACGTGGATCATGGCTGCGGTTGCAGAGTATTCAGTAAGTAGCCTCTCACGCAAGCCTTTCACCACCACCACCACCACCACCACCACAGTGGAGCTTATACTTTTCGTTGCTTGTGAACATCAGCCAACCTGACCTTCACCCTCCCACCCTCTCTCTCTCCCTCCCTCCCTCTCTCCATTTCTCTCCATGTGAACCCTCTCCAAGGTCTCCTTCCTAGCAAAGTTCAGCATCCGTATTGATACCAAATTTGAGAACAACAACGGAGAAAACGTCAACGTGAGTAGAACTGGGAATGCAGGAAGGGGCAGGAGGGGAGAAGTAGGGGAGAAGGTGGAGGGGGAAGAAAATAAGAGCCTGCAGTGGGCAAAAAAAACAACCAAAAAAACACTTCAAATGGATCTACCCATTACAATGAAAACAAGCAATGCACAGTATTGACAGATCCATATGCTGGACACATAGCACGGCTTGCATGGCTTCTCCATGGCACACGCACACGCACACACACACACACACACACACACATACAGCAGTGGTATAATCCACGGAGTGAACAAGGTAACAAGACCCAACTCGCTTCAAACAAGGAGCGCTTGTTTCGCTGTAGGATTCTTCCAGTCCTGTTTGTTATTTAAATACACCAAGAAATGAGAACAGACTTGTTCACCTTGTTAGCTCTGTTTACACTCTCATATCATTTACCATCCTATCCAAGTTGGCTATGCCAAACAAAGTAGAAGGAAAAAAAACGGGTTATTCATTAAATAAAACGTGTTTTGCCACTTTCACACCATCCAAGCAAATCCTTGAGGATCAACTCCCATTCCACCCACGATTTGCCTCCCGCTGATTATGCATTTTACTTGAAAGTGCGTTATATTACAGAAATCCAATACACTCTAAATACCATATCCTGCTCTCTTTAAAAGACACACCCAAAACCTGGTGGAACTTGTTCCCTTTTAACCTGAGGCTGACTGTTTCATTTCATCCCACATTCACCCAAAGTAGAGTGCAGCCAGGTCCCACAATCTGCTCTCTGCATCTTGTTGTCTAACTATAAATAACTTTGCCCCTATGCACTAAAACAGAAATCCTCATACGTGACAACCGTGTCTGCCAAGGTCATGTGACGCACAAACACACACATACACACACACACACAGACTGTGGAAAGCCGGGACAACGTGTCTGACTCATACAACACACAGTAAAAACAAGACAAAACAAGGGCAGACAGATTGATAAGACGCCTGGCGGTTTATTATGTAGCAGCGGGGATTTGGTGTGCGGTGCGCTAATTTGTTAGCTTTAAGCAGAGGAATGAATGGCGTCTATGCGGCATCGCAATGAATCCTGCAACAAGGACAGATGAAAGAAAAGTGGGGGGGTTTTTTCCTCCCATAAGATTCCCTTAGTTTTCTCTCAGGATACGCCTGTTTGACTTCCATAACTCTTCCTTTACCCCCACCCCTCCCTCTCCCTCTCGCTCTCTCTCATCTCGTTTTATTTATTCATCCTATGTCCTTCTCATGTCTTCCACCCGCTCTCGCTGTCTCTTGCTCTCTCTCGCTCTCTCTCTCTCTCTCTCTCTCTCTGGCCCCATGTGATTGGCTCCCAGGCTCTAGAGATGGGTGTTGATGGTGTGTGACCTCACTATTCTACACAGTCACTCATCTACTCATCCCATCTCATCTGTGTGTGTGTGTGTGTGTATATATATGGTCTATTCTGGTCCATGACCTCCCCCATCTGTGTTGGGTGCAGGTGTTTGGGGACCAGCCTACCCCAGAGGAGAGCGTGAGTTTCCTGGATATCCTCAGTGACCCCATCCCTGAAAAGCACTACAAAGAGTCAGAAGTACGCAAGGCCACACACAAACACACACACACACACAAAGACAAGGACACACACAAAACACACACAGACACATACACGCACACACAAAGACAAGCATGCACACAAACCACACACACAAAGACTAACACACAAAAGGCACACAAACATGCAAACACAAATTCAAGAAAACACACACACACACAACACGTACATATACTGATGTACACAGAATTATGAATGCACTGTCTTGCTTGTGGCTGTAGAAGCACAATACATCGGCAGTGTGCCTGCACACACCTTTTAATCTGCCGTCTCCTTCCGCAGCCTGCAAGGTTACACTCCTCTCACTGCCAGTCAGTCTCAGACACCAAGGTCAACGAGCGTGGCCACACACACACACACACACACACACACACACACCAGGTTACTACACACACACACACACACACACACTAGGGCTGCAACTAACCATTATTTTCATAGTCGATTAACGATTATTTTTCAGATTACTCGATTAATCATAAATGCCATCACAAGTCCAAAGTGATGTCTTAAATGTGCTTTATCTGAAGCAGCCATGGAAAACTAAACTATTCTTTTTATAATGATCCATGAACCAAATATTTAAATTTAACTGCAATTTGTGATTTGTACTATTTGAACGATTAACCGATTATCGATTATAGATTTGATCCAATTTTCTGTCGATCGACTAATTGATTAATTGACTAATCGTTGCAGCCCTAACACACACACACACACACTCACACATATGCACACACACACACACACACACATATATACACACACGTAACAATTGAGACTTAGATAAGCAGCACTGTGAGAACATAAAATCACACACACAAGCAATGTCCGTCCATCTTAGGTCCCAGCAGCGGGGTTTGTGTTATCACACATTCCTTCTGAGGGAGCCTGTTGAGAAACATCTGTCTGGACACACACACACACACACACACACACAGGTTACTAACACACACACAGTTACTAACACACACACACACACACACACACAGGTTACTAACACACACACACACACACACACACTTAGTTACTAACACACAAACACACACAGAAACACATACACAGACACACCTCACAC